>JAHZMZ010001896.1:0-24350 GCA_027743805.1 Lepidocyrtoides sp. E14
CTTAGTGATCTCATAAACTATCTCATCTACGATTTCATCGTTTTCGATAGTTAATAAGCTGAAAATTAGGTATGCAATTTTAAGCATTTCACAGTTTCTTTTCTTCTTTTCAGACTTTTTGCTTGGCCATTGTTTTTTCCGGACTAGTCACGGTAAGTTGTGTGCAGCCGTACCGTTACATTATTTTTCTGATTGTGACAACCATTGGCTTCCTCTGTTTGGGAATATGTGTTCTTACTGCTGTGTTTGACGTAAGAAACCACATGAATTTATAATGCACTTACTCACATGCATATATGCATTAAGCATGTTTAATGTGCACTAATGTTTCATGCTTTAAATGAATGACAGGTTATGTTTGATGAATAAAAAATATCAATTCAAGCCATTATTGTTTTAATATCCAGGTTGAAGCAACTGAACGGGGTATTTTTGCTGGACTCTTTGTATACTTTTTGTTCCTTTTTGGTTTTGCTCATTTCGTATACGTTTCTTCCCTTGGCAGTTCCAGCTCTTACCACATTGAGTACGATAATTTTTTAAAGCATGTCGCCGTTGGCGGTGGAACCGGGCTCTTTGTTAACATGGTACATACATATAAAATGTATATCCGATCATTTTTTTAAACTCTCAAATTTCACTGTTTAAAACGGTTCTTATTTTTTTCATTGTTCATAAAGGTTCAACTATGGTATGTACAAGAAATGATTCTTGGTCGGGTTCTTTCTTTACATGAAACTGAGTTTGTGTATGTGTCGCTGTTGATATAAGCATGAATAATCGTGTATCTCCATTTTTAAATTCATCTTGATGCATTTTGTAAAGTGCTAGATGAATCCAATTTAAGATTAAAATATTACTAATGGTTCAAGAAGAGACATACACATATATGCAGGTACGCGACTCAGCTTTAACTTTGCCTAATGGGTAACGTTCGATTTTCTCATAGGCAGTGTTTATTGTACTTGACGTTCTTATTTAAGTTGTACATAATGACGAAAGATTGTAAATTAATTAAGTTTAAAAATATATGCGTACGTTCTTAAGTATTATCTTGTTATCATGTCATATCAGGTTAGGAGAGTTACATGATTTTAAAAATTAGTCAACAGTCAACCAATATAGCAATAATACTGGCTAATCGAAAAGGCAAAACTACCCAAATTTTCAGCCGATAACTCTTGGCAATATTTTATTCAGTCCTCTCTGTATACTCACTAGTACAAAGACTCATTTTGAAAACATAAATCGAGCATCGGATAATATATAAGCAACATGGTACTTTAAAAGCTTCCGGCCGAATGTGGCAACTTATAAGGCGTGTCAATTAACAATCAGTATAATGTTCATGACTCATACAGATGAAAGAAGTGTTTATAACTTAGGATGTACATAGGTAGTTTGATTAAAATGCTGGTATATGCATAAACTCAACTCAACATATAATGATGAAAAATCTTATGATATTTAATAATATAATAAAATGGGATTATAGGAGTTAAATTGACTATTGTATAGTTCTTTCAACTTCCACTTCATATAGGTAATAAGTTAATCAAATTGTGTTTACTGATTCATGTAGTAGTAAATGATCAACGATATTTATTTGTAATTATTCCATCGTGTTAGCGTAAAATTTCTTGTGTCAATCGGTGACAATAAAAATTCAATTCATTCAATTTTCAACATTTTTTTCTTCATGCTTTGATTTAAATAAATTTATTGTTTTATTACTACCAATCTGTCTGCAAATTGACGACCTTAGCTGGCACCATGTTCTCATTCTGACTTTCAACACACATAGCTAGATAATCTCTAAACCATTGAACAAAAATATGAAAAGAAAATCAAAATCTGAAGTGATAAAACTGGTGCAAATACAGTGTATCAAAGTAAGCGCCAAACTTTACTTTACTTTACAGTACGCCTTCGCATTTCAGTGAATGAATGGAAGTCTGTAGCCCCCCAAATTGCTTGTGATATGCACAATTGTTAAAATCTTAGTGCTTCACTATGTTCGCCAGTCACCTTTTATCCATGCATATTTGATCTTCGTGAATTGGGTGCCCTGTCTACTTGCCAAGGATTATGTTTGATGAAGCATATATACGCTTAACAAAAGCTGCCTGTATGAAAGCGGCTGAGTTGAGTACGTAAGTTTCAAGCGTAGTGAAAGGAGAGAAAAATATGAAAACGTGGAAAAGCTATTTCCCAAAAGAAATGATGATTACTACTAATGCAGGAGTTTACAAGAAAATTTGTGCATAAAACAGAGTAGATGGGGCAGTTTTTTGTAAATCATAGCCATAGCAGACTTTTTGCTGTTAAACGACCAGCACATAAGTACCGAAATATTTTTATTCATGTAGACCCCTGATATAATTATACGTTAGTGTATTCAGTGAGAAGTGACATCTCCAATAAAAAATCTTGGCAAAAGTGATTGCGAGACTCACATCAATCTTATGAAAATGATCTAAAATGGGAGTTACTCGTTTCAATATTTTTGTTCATTAATTCTAACGGGTTTGAAGTGTTGATCCAAGTGGAAAATTCATGCATGTAGTAATTCCATCAGGATTTATTTTGTCTAAAGGAACAGACACTTCAAGTTCAAATATACCTCGAATGTAGACCGAGTTGGTAGCACCACTTTTAACTCAAAATATTATTGTTACACTCCGCAGTAGAATGACTGTCATCTAAATACAAAAGATGGACTCTGTAAATGCAGAACTACTTTATAAATCATCCCTAACTCCCTGCCTTACAAATCGTCGTGATTTTTTTTAGAGTGAAGCATCAGTATTTCATCTTTCTATATTCTCACATGAGTTTATATGTACTCTTATACGGATATTCTCACCTCATGAGAAAAATTTGTTTGCTTTTGCTACACCGTCAAGTTCAAGGCGTTGGACCAGCAAACACTGTAAAGTGGATTTCGGAACAGTTTTCATTTGAAACTTTATGTAATAAAGGCATAAAAAATATTTGGATCTACGATTTATCAAGATTTTCCCATCTATGTATTTTTGTATACCCTATGCACGATACCTGATAAAAGAAAGCTTGCTATTTTAATGAATTAGATGAAGAGGCGGAGCTCATGGATGCCATTTTTGTTTAACAAACAAGTTTTACTCAAGATTTCAATTAAATACTTCATAGTTTGTTATTTTATTAACTCATCAACTTTGTCGATTCTTAACTTGCTGCTAAAGTATGAATAAATGCATCAACAATTTTGTGTAGGCCAATGAGCGGTCATTTTGTAATCTATAGGAAAGGGTACCCGAATCTCATGTACCGGGAAGCTAACATTTTTGTTTAGCAATTATCGGGAAGCCACCCGAGCCTTTCCAGTTGCCGAAGATGCCAGTAGGTAGTAGGCAGACAGCGGGTGAATTTCAAGTTTCAACTCTCACATGCATACCACCCAAACACAACTGAACTGAGGCTAGATTGCTAGAAACAGACAATATTATTTTTTCAACCTCGTCCTTCTTTCCTCACTTGTTTTTTTCTACTTTTTCTTTCTTCCTTTGTTTACAAAATATTGTTTGTATTTCCTTTATAACTTTTTGTAAAAAGCATTTTCTAGTACTAGTTTTAAGAGAGTTGATGATAACAGAGTTGTATTCTCCTGTAAAAACAAATCAGTGGACAAGTAAAACTAAAAGTGATGGTAGTGGTGGAACAAAGCCAAAACCACATATTAGACCTCTGCAAAAAAGGAAAATCCGCACAAAAAAAAAACAAAATTGGACCACTATATAGATAAGAAGGATCAGCTGCTGGTGCTGGCTTGGCAGCACAAAGAAAGTGAAAGGTACTGCTCCTATTTCCCCCGTTTAAAATGGGACTACCATTTTTCTCTCTGTGAAATTAGAGTGTGAAAAGAGATAGTACACTGCCCAGACCAGGTAAAAATAACATGATCTATACCTGTACGTTGCAATTTACGAAAATAGTCGAGAAAACATAGCATATAAAACAATAGTAAATAATATAAATGGTCAGCGTAAAAGAAATGGTTTTGATCAACCTTGTTTTTCTACATAAACTATATGTTTACTTGTTTATTTATCGTGCCGTGAATCTGTAAAAGGGTTACTGACTCTGCAACGAGAGCGTGCATTCATTCCTTTCTCTTTTCCTTGCTGTACATTTTTTTGGCGTACGCACGCAGTAAGAGATATTTTATGAGAATAAAAGAACACTTTTCCCCAGTGCTTTCTTCACAAAAGACCATATCATTCTACACTGTGCAGTGTAGACAGAGTTCATATACCAAGTAGGTAACACGCTCTTCCACTTCCAAATCAGTTGTGTTGTTCCGAACCTGACGCTGACCAACTGAATCAGACGTACTGACGGATGGCGCATGCAAATGTGTAAGTAGTAAACGTGAGATATATTGCGTACCTACAAAGGTGGATCTTTAGACATATTAGATAGTATTAGTAGATATCGGGTGTTTATAAAGTACCGGCCTGGTACATATCGGCTTACTGTTTTCGCACAAACTCTAGACAAGCAGAGACGATGGTTGAAACTAGCAGGAAATTGGTCTCATTACTATGTACGTAAAAAGATCAGTTTACTGTACTGCTGTTATCGCTGTAGATTTCAAGTACCTACTTACATGTAATCTACTTAGGTAGATGCGATTTTTAGCATGGAACAAACTGTATCTGTATTCTGTAATTCATCAAAGCAGTCATGAAGAGACCCTATGCACTACAGTATGCAGGTGAGAAGTTTCTCTTCTCTTTTGAAAAAGGTTTGAATGCTGTTTCATAAAAGCAGAAAGCACATGTGCATATTTTGACGTTAAGTGTTACAGTCACACCTTCCGTTATTCTTTATTTAATGAAAGTTGCTACATCCTTGTTGTGTTTTTGCTCATTACTACTATGTATTTTTATTTATTTAAAAAGCTATTGTCGACTTTCACCAATCTTTTTGTTTCTTCTCTTCACACTTTTTTTTATTGCGCAACCATTCTACTTGTTCATTGTTGATCTTTTTTTTTCTTTTTCTTGAGATTTTGGGAGATAAAAGTACAGTCAGTTTAAATATTCGATGCAGGAGAAAGCTGGAAATGGAACTACTAGAAAAGGTTCACGTTTGCAGTGTAGAAGCACTTGGCAATCCGATAAAAAAAGAAAGAAAACACTGAAAAGGTTTTAGGGACAACTTAAAAAATAATCTGTTTGTACACTTCTTATCCCATAAATTCAGAATTACGATGCTTGTTCTGTAAGAAAGTCTGATAATAAATGGACGTTACTAGCTACAACAAAAAAAAACTTTCTTATCGTTGATGCAGACTGAGCCCTCATTACACCATTCAAGTTTCCTTACCTTATCAAAAGTACACTCAAGTTATGCACACAGTCTGCAAAACTAGAACACACCAGACGAACTTACTATTGCTGCATTCTCTCTTTTTCTGTTGATAGTTCATTGCGGCACGGCTTATTCGTCTGCTTTGTTTTACAATACCGTAGTTTCTTTTTGATTCTCAAGTAATGAATGGGGTAGTGTAAACGAAGGGAAAAATGGGATTTTTGATAATCTTACAACAAGTATCTTTATTACAGTCATTACCTTTTGTTTATTAACCTTTGGGTGGAAATCATAACAATTATTATATCGCCTGCATTCCTTTGTTCGACCAATCTCTAGTGAGAATTGCCAGAAATCAAGCTTGTACGTACAGTATTTCCGAAGCTACGACATGCTTACTTTTAATACTTATCAGGCCATCGAATTTATAATTGAATAATCGTGTGTAATTTACTGCAATTTATGGACACATCAAACACTGAATAGGTAGATTATTTTTTAGAGCACAGTATAAATATAGGAAAAAGGAAAATTCTGCAATGCATTCATGCTAAGGAGAAAGTGGCAATGGAAATGGGCTGCACTGAGGAGACCCATGAAAGTAAAACAAGGAAATGGCTCGGCTCACTTCACCTTCACATTTAATCGCGTAATGACACAATGCCGTTTTTTGTTCGCTGAATGAGGGTGAGTAAATGGTACAAGCTTTCTCTTTTAAAGGTTTGTTTCAATAATAGGGGATATGATATGGCGTGACCACCACTACGGTATTGTATTACTGCTAGTAATACTACTTTGCTTGCAAAGAATATCACCGCCAGTGGTGGAATCGTAAATTTATAAAAAGCCAAATCAGATCTGAAGTCTTGAAAATGTGTAGTTGTTTTTGGGCTTCCTTCCTTTTTTATTAGCCATGTTCTATTCACCGCCTCAATTTTCTCTCTTCTGTTGTTCTTTAGTTAGGCTTCTCTCATGTTGAAGAGGACGCAGGTGCATTAATAAACATTGGTTGGTCCCTTTCTTTCCTCACTCTAATGCACATTTCTATAATTTAAAAACGGTGCTCACGTTTACTTTACATCGTAGATAAGTACCTAGTAGTACAAATACAAGCATATAAAAACTGTTGATGATGTTGCTTTCACTGGAATCAGTGATGCCATGCCATACAGTTGGTGTTGTACTTGTACTCATAAGTAATGAAGGTTGTTTTGTAATGGATTTTAGAAAAAAAAGAGTGAGAGAAATGAAACAGGATTTCTTCTGCTCGTAACACTCCAACCAAGTAGAGTGGGTGCGTTGTTATTAAAAAGTCCTTCCGTCCTTCTTTGTCTGATGATCTCTAGGGAAAAGCAGAGAAGGAGGTAGACAACCTTAGGAACTCTTTGTCTGGATCCTTGATTTTCAAGAGGAAAGCGAGTTTGGGTTTGGCCAGGAAGAGAGCGGAAAATCGCTTTAGAGTAGCAGCGAAAAAATGGTTGATTAGTTATTACGCTGCTGCTGTCCTCCCAAGTTGGTAGCCCCAACTGATACATACGATACAACTTTACCCAAGAATGCTGTAGACACGGACCGACAAGCAATGTCGTAAAACTTGTGTACTTTCTTCTACTGCTATATCAAGGAGCTGTTGATAATACCACCAATATCCAATAATTGAAATATGATGAAGTCTATGGAAGAGGAACTGATTGAAGACGAAAGTCATCAGATGCATTGTTGGGATGGACGTCGACAAAACTTACAGGATATAGAATACTACTCGTCTTTTGAAATGGATGGATTTAATGATGAGACTTTTAACGGCAACTCTACTCTTGTACGTATTATACCTTTCTAAATTGAAAAAAATATGGATTTTCAATATGAATGTGTATAGGTATACTGACTCAATAACTTAATTAAATGATGAAACATGTATAAAAACTAGCTAGCTAATGGCGTAGTCGTAGTATGGTACATATATAGTGTATTTTTGGAATCACGGCATTATATGGATTTTGATGAAATGCTCAGAAAGCATATATTATATTATACCATTTAAGCACTTAAGTACTACTTTGTTGTTTTAGTGTGGAGGAGACCGAGATGAAATGACCGGAAGTCCTGCTCTACGAATGAAAGAACTACGACTGACATTACTTTGCTGGTGCTTTTCAATCAAGTTTTTCCAAATGGCCTTCTGCTCGGCTCTCACACTCATTGCAATTCAATGGTGAGGAATTCCCTAATGCATGGTAATCTCTGTAATGCTTGTAAAGCTAAATCATTTCACATGAAATACTATAGGCATTTATTTTGCTTTTTATTCAACCCTCTCAACGATTCATTTGCTGTCAACCGTTGTTTTGCTCCTTTTCTACTGTGTGGTCACAAATTTAAGGGACGAGCTCAATGATTTTATCGCAAGTAATATCTGGACTGGTTTTGTATCGAGGTATGGCTATGTACATTTTTTTAGGTGCACAATAAATCAAAATTTATGTACCAGGAGAAAAAATTAGGTTTCCTTCCCATTAAATTCATAACTTGCAGGAACCCGCTAATATTTTTTTGTGTACTTGTATGCTGGAATAATTATTTCTGCAACATGTAAGAAATTTCTTTATACTTTCAGCACACTTTTTTTAGCCTCCTACTACTGCTTGAAGTGCGTACGGGAATGCCGCAGGTTTCCAATTAATTTACTGCTTCTTATCGGTGTGGTAAGAAACAGAAACCCCAGTTACGTATACTTTTCCGTTTGAAAGTACACATTTGCATAATTTGTATGCGTTTTTACATTCTTCTTCTAGACTTTCTTCATGGCATTTACGTTTGCCGTTATAGCCATTCATATATGGCCATATTCATACATTGTTCTAATAGCTTTGATGACCGCTGCTATTATTTTCTTCATGATGATCCCGTCCGGTCTACTTTTAAAGGTAAGTTTTATTCTGTGGATAGTGCGCTTAAAATCCTGTAACAAGCGTATAAAGTGGTACATGAGCCCTGTATTATATTCATGTAAACTACTATATACCGTTATTATTACCATGCATGACTGTCTTTCTGAATGTAGGGTCGTTATATTAAAACTAGAAATATATTTGGCATTTGTGATTCCGTGAAATTGTAATTTCCTTTTATGCATGGTAGAGATGAGAGTCCCAACTGAGTCTTCAAATTTACCTCACAATAAGAGTATGACTGTGTTTCATGTATATAGGTTTGTGTTGTCTGCCTGCGAATACTGATCTGTTGTAAATCAAGCTCACAATTAGCCATTAACTTTTCCGTTACATTTAAAATCATTTTGAAATCACTTGAAATGAAATAGAATGTGTCTAAATACATAGAAATATTTTTTAAAATATGATTTTCTACTTTTTTGTGAGAACTTTTTGTATTTTTGTTTGCTTTTGGCTTAAAATTCAAGCCTTGAATCACGGCACGACTTCCTCGTTCTTCTCTCATAATGATAATGGAAAGATAAGTGACTAGATAGATACACACACTTTTTTTCAAAATACTTATATCAGCCTACAGCATTATACAAATGATTTGAACTTTCTAATACCTACTTTAGGTACATATTATGTACTTTTATAAGGTACTTACAAAATGGGAAGCCTCTCTCACAAATTTCCTCGGTGCTTGTTTTTCTTTCCTTTGTTTTCTTCCTCTCCAGGTTGATGAGAACGGGTATGAAATGTACAAGCACATGGCAGTAACAACAATAGCTGTGGTAATTTTCTCACAACCCCCATATTTTCTCAGCATTGGTCCAAGGTACAATGTTGATTATGGGATTTACATGCTAAATATGTGCTTTGGAGCAGTTCTTGGAGCTGTGCTCTGCCTCGTAAGTCGTAAGATTTACTGTTACCGGCAAGCTTTCCTTCTACGAGCGCAATAATGTTATGACATAGACTGTTAGATGCTTGCTCAAGTACAAGAAAGCGACTTCATAAAATAGCTGACTAATAACACAACAGTATCTGCTATAAATAGTTTTTATAATATGCAATTTGTTCATAGGCATATATCCGAGTAGTACATAGTTTTATTATTCTTGTTTGGAAATATAGTATAAAGGAAAGTATATAGTTAATTATGCAATAAAAATACAAGTGCACAAGCATATATATATATATTTACTCACTTTCACTGATCCTTTCACTTGCAGCTTTTCTCAATTTCAATTCCTTTGCCATTCTTTCCCTCTTTTTGCTGCTTGCTGGAAGCATCATTATCATCTCCACCATCATGCATAAACTGAAGAAAGAGAATGAGAAATAAGTATGGAAATACACACATATTTATTCATGTGGTCTTGTAGAATTTTTTTTCGGAAGTTTACAATTTCCGCATTTTCCTCTGTCATATATAAATTAGCCGTTGTTTCCACATTCTGAATCGTGAAGAAAGTTTAGCCAGCTCGTAAGATTGTTCATGTGTATAAACAAATGCAGGCATATTTTACACTCAATATCACAGATACAAAAGACAAGCCTACGCAAAAGGCATCTTGCATGCTCATAGGGCAATGAAATTCCTAGAAAATGTTTTAATTATTCAAACAGAAAACTTTACCGATTTACTTCAGTATATCGTCCAATAAATTCCGTTTTGCTTGGGCGACTATGGAGTAGTAATTGCATCGGCAAAAATTGTTCACTAAAATAAAATGTATTTCATTCTTGCTCGTTCTTACTATTATCAAGTAAAAACCCAGAATCCTCAACCTCAATCCTTATATATGTATTCTTTCTATACGATTCATTTTACATTGTTTACTGCTGCACTATCATCAAATGAATTTTTAGCAAAGTCCTTATTACGATAAAAAACATATCCGTAAGTTAAAAATAAAGCCCCATATTCACCTGCTCACTTAACAGCTTATACCTGCTGAAGATTCATTTATAACATTATGATTTTTTCTTATTTCCAGAAAAACCCATTCTCATTTACAATTCATAAGTCTGTTCCATTTGACAGGCTTCTTCTATTGTAAATACTTTACCATCATGCGGAAATGAGGGTAATATTTGTGGTTGGTGTTGCGGGCTTTGCTCATTGTAAATGGAGAAACACCTTCAATGAAATGATGCATTTTATTTTGAACTAAATTTCCCCTTTATTTCTATACAACAGCCGTACATCTGTAGAAATGGCGCTTTGTTATTTTTCTCGCCTTTCCCTTTTCACACTGCTGCTACTAACATCACTGCATCATCACCCTTGCCACCATGCCAAGCGTTGTTCTTTATTTTCTTTTTCTTCATTTCAGGAAGGATTTTGCTTGTTTAAAAACCAGATGAATTCTGGGATGCTCACGTCATTGGCAAACTTGGAAGGGATATTTTCAGCTACCATCTCTTAAAAATACAAGAAGAGAGAGAAGCAGAAGAAACACCAGCACTTTGTTGATACACCTAAAATATATAACGAGGTAAAAGAGAAGAGTAGTGAGTGAAATGAAAAAGAAATAAACCATAGAAATAGAGAGGAGAAAGAAAAGTTACTGGGAACTAAATAACTACCTACATTTATCCGTATGTACATGCATCGATACTATATTTTATATTCATCCAATTCTCCACATTAATTCATACATGAAGGCTTGTTAGCTTTCCGCAACAGCATTCATCTCTGCAGCAGCAGCATCTTCATCTTATTATTTTTATCACTGCTACCGTGTTCTCGTGTTATATGGATACATGCAATGAATGTATATTATGTATATAATATGTATGGAATATGCAATGACATTTAATATTGCAGTGTAACAATATATGAATGCGTATGCATGCTCCTAAGACCTTTCGCCAGAAACGTTGCCTTTTATGTCTTGCCTCTTACGTCTCTACCTTGCTTGTTCTTTCCATATAACGTCCCTTATTCCCTCACTTGCTCGACTGGAAATAAAGATTGATGAAATAATGAGAGTTGAGGGAATAGTCGTTTTCACTTGAAAAAAGAATACAGAAAAGGAAGAGAGTACAAAAGTGCGCGAATAAAGAAATGAATGGATGGATGTGCGTGTGTGTGTGTGTGGGGTGTAGAGCAGCGACCGAGAGAAGAGGAAGAGAAAAGTTAAAAGTACCATATCATATTGTATGGTAGTTCTAAAAGCAGCTACATTCAGCATTTTTCATACGTTCTGAAAAGAATCGAAGACAAAAATACCGAGGATGTATGTTTGCTCGTATATTTTAGAATTTGGTAAACACACATGCTAAACTTGTAGTTGTAGTCGTTTATTATATTGATATGGTGGATGGTTGACTGACTGGTGAAACAATGAAATGAAAAGAAAAGCGCGACAGGAAAGTTCAATAGGTAGCCTTTGCTTTTTGCATTTAGGTGGAATCCTATGAAATGATAGCCGAGTTTGAAGGTTAACTATGGATATCCAATCTTGTCTACCGAGTTATGGACTTGGACTGACTAATGGACGTGGTTTAAAAACTTGAAAAGTTGTTAAAAAACCAGCGAAATTTCAATCTGGTGAAGGATTTGGTGAAGTTGTGATATTAAGACAAGCTGAAAGGATACTTTGGGCGCAATAATTATTAGATTTTTTAAATATCATGTTTCAAACATCTTTACGTACAACAAGTAAGTTTTTTTCTATCAGCAGCATACAGAGTTGAAAGTTTTTAAATTAGACTATAATTTTGAACAAAAAGATTATGTACCATGCACCAGAGATTACAATTGCTGACAATACAATGTTTGTCTGTTTGTTATATGATGATGAACCATTAAAACTGTTGGGAATATTGGGATTACTTACACCATTACTATAGTATATCTACTTCCCTTCTTCCACGAGGCAGAATGCTTTGATTTTGGCGAGTGGGTAGTAATGAATCGTTTTGTACAATTTGGGGTTACAGAAATAATAGTAGTACATTCGCTCTCAAATGTACGTTGATATAAATGGTCTGTCCTAGAGGGAGTAGAAACTTTGTTTTCAAGTTTCTCACATAAACTGTAGGTTAGCGTGATTGCCACTAAATTTTCTAAATTTGAACAAACTTACTGTGAATATTAATTTTAAAGCTTTTAAAATTCAAGTCAATTTAAAAGACAAAAGTATTCAATAGGATACAGTTTACAGTTGAAAATCCTCTAATGGTAGGAATGGGAAGGAAGAAAAAACATATTTCGATAAAATTTCAGAGGACAAAGAGGAAACAAATAGCATTTTTGGTAGATTGTTCTCTCTCCCCATTTTTGTTACTCAGACGTTCTCCCTTTGCATTTAGGATAGGTGGCAGAATCCAGATAAATTGATAGATGGTGTTGCCCTCATTTGTGGTGTGTGGTGGTAAACCCGGACTCATATGACAACTTGTTCACGAGGAAAAAGGATTTTTTTTTTGTTTTACTCTTGCTTGTTAAACAAAAAACACAACCAACGGAACAGATATAGGATGTCGAGTAATTTTTCATAAGTACCCTAGTCTTTCGAGAAGCAGTGAAAACACAACGCTTAGCTATGATAGATGAGTCAGAGTACGAGATATGTCAGTTTTTCCATTTATTTCTGCATCCATCCATGCAACTGTAAAATATTTTCAAAGCCAAATCCAATGCTCATGTATTTATACAAAATTTCAGAATAGCAGGACGATGGTAAATTTTAACAGATCCAGAAAAACTTGCATGCAGAATAATAAAAAGCATGTTTTTATAGAGGATATATATTTCCATTTACCAGTGCATCTCACTCGTATCACAAAACCTTAATTATATCTTACGCTCACTTTTATTTCAACAAAATGTTTTTACTGTTTTCATTTAAACGCCTGCATGGTTGGGGCAACCTAGCACAGGTCCTTACATGCGTTTTTTACTAGCTAGAAAATGGGTATGATGAAGGATGTGACATATTAAATTGTGAGTGAAAGACAGAGTGACTGAAAGGATCTTTCTACTTCACGTGCGTGTGTTTTTATTTGAGCAAGCGGTTTTTGTTGCTCGTGTGGACGATGCCTTTTTGCATGTCACGTTATAAAATCTGTAAAATATATGGATATACAAATACATAGGTATAAATGTACTGTAGTAGCATGGTCTGGAATTATTTCAAGAAAAGGAAGAAAAAATGATACAACATGCATCATGAAACTGATATGTGCATATATATTTAGGCTTACATAAAGTATATTATTCTAAAAGAATGACAACATCACCTTGTTTAATATGTTTTTGCAATGACTGACTGAAAGAAATATGAAATACTAGATAGGTATTCTATTTAAAAATATTATGCAGCACACATCAGAGCATTGTGGTTGCTGCAGCTGCCAAGGCAAGAGGAATTGGCACAGATATGAACATATAGCCGGTTAGCCATTATTACATTGGCCAAGCTCTTCCCTCTTTCTCCTTGTTCCGCTACTGAAAAGAAATGAGCATTCTAATTTTGTCGTATAATAAATTGCTCCTTTCATACATTTCATTGTTGTCTTCCTTTTTGCTTGACTTGAGTGAGAAACTTTTTGTCGTGCAAAGAACTTTCAAGAAATGATAATGCTTTCACTTTATATGTACACAGATAGGGAAAATACGGTAATATATCTTAGCTATTTTTCCAGAATGGTTTTCGAGTTGATACATTGAAAAGGCAGACGAGGTAGCAGTCCAACAACCAATATAATGATAATAAAAATAATAATAAATACGTGTTTTATAGCTGCTCTGCATACACATACACAGTCTGCTGTTGTTTTCTCATTGAGAAAGAGAAAGTCAGGAGAAAGAGGAAACTCTTAGCAAAACAAGTACCGATACAACGACATTTTCTTTGGTGATTGATAGGCTACCATTATTAGATAAGGATCACGCCAGAACAACTAGATGACGTGCATAATATAAAATGGTTACAGCACGAGAAAGATCCTCCTGAGCTATGTACATATTACGTAGGCAATGTGTAGAATAGTAGTTGCTGCTGCGGGATGCAGCAGATACTTTGTATTTATTTACAAGTCAATACAATGGTATGTATATCATATTACTGTAACTTTATCGCAGTCAAAATTTCCAGATATTGTTACCAGATCTCCTGCTGAAGGATGAAAAATAAATTTTGTAGGGTTTCTATGCTAGGAAAAGGTAAGTTTCTTTCAAATGAAAGTCAGATTGTACATGGCTACTATATAGTGTGGCACAAAGCGTTTATCAGAGTATTCTTGTACTTTAGAATGTAGCAATCTTTAATGACTATAATCTCTAATAATAACAGTAGATACCTGTGCATACTTCCATAATAATATCGTATTTTACTATTGTTAGTACTTAGCCTATAGCTACATATATTGTCAACTAACAAAGTAAACATAGATATAATATGTAATGAACACGGGAGAGTCTATTAACATGTTTGCCATCTACTTTTACATTTAAAAAATACCAATCCTATGAAAGTAGCATGTTAAAACAACTTAGTACCTATTATACATATCACCATAAAGGTCCTGTTACAATAATCTTGGAAGAATTCTACTGAAAGGATGTTGCAGCCTCTAATTTATAGGACAATTATCTGCTGGTTATTGAAATTTAGGTACACGCAACCGGAAAAGTAACTACTGTGAAGAGTAGAGTATGTCCGAATGTGTTTATTAGATCCTTCCTGCAGTCGTAGTAAAGTGTAGGGTGGGATTATATTTAGTTTCACAGATACGACTGCAGCTCTTTTATGACATTAACTCCCTCCCATTTAATTTGTTTAAGTAGTTTTATATTTAATAAATAAATAATCCCTGGTACTGGAAAAGGCGTTTCTTTTCCTTTTGGGAGTACATATTACAAAGGCACGTGTTAACAAACAACATCCATTCACTTATGTACATCTATCCAATTCAGTTTTCAGGTAGATACACAAAAGGTATGAAAAGTGTATCTCTATCTAAAGGAGTATATGACTATAAGAGGTGCTCAATTTCTTCTCCTATTTAATAACTAAAACAGTTATATTACCCATTATAGTAAATTTTTGAAGTGTTAATTATTCGGAGAAGCGGTCATTGATGGTGTCTAAATGTATTAAAGACACGATTTTGTTATATTTACTATTGTAATTTGCTTAACTCGGTTCATTACTTCTTGTAAGAAGTGAAGTAGTTAACCTGATTTATCTTAAAACTAAACCCATATAAATCTGACTGGATGTATGTTATCAAATGTAATTAAATACGGACAATAATTGCTTTTATGTTCTCCTTTTTGCGTAAATCTCAACAACCAAGTGATATTATAAAGCATTCAATGGACATTGGTGGCAGTTTTGTGTTGGTATTAAGCTATTTTCTGAGTACGATGTTATTAGATTCGATTTATTTCATAATTTTTGCTCAATTTAGCACATCAAACACTGATTTTGTGTGCCTGATTACTCTTTACCTTTTTGTAAGGTTCACCTGCATGTAGTGAAAATTATTGTAGATAACTGTTGTTTATTACGTCTATAAAATACCTTTAAGCATTAGATAAATTTGTTCTGCAAATTGAGCCATAAAAGCTGCTGGACTTTCTGTTGAATGCATAAACAAAATAAATGTTGATTACAGGATAACAATGGTACTAAAGGATAATAATTTTGATGGGAAAGTAGCTTCATTTCGAGAATTCATTTCCCTTTTTCTACACTATGTATCTTAACTCCTTTCATCTGACATCTTTAATGATCAAGAAGAGAAACCCAACAATCCGAACGGAAACATAAATTCTGTGTTATAATAGCACTTTATATATACTATTAAAGTATACAATAAAAACCTCTACCCTGTTTATATAGAATACTATCATTTATGACATCACAGGATGATAAAGCACTCCGGAAAAGGACCGGGGAAAGGTGAACAAAATGTGAAGATGATGAATGATGAATATGTTCCCGTTTTATCTACCAATTTTATGGTTTTTCTGCGACACAACGATAATAAAATCAAGTCCAAGTATTTTCAGATCCCTGGTGTAATCTTTCATCTGTTTCATTGTTACTGTTACGCACATTCCCATGTATATAGCGTGAAACAGATAGTTATATGCACTTCAATATCTGAAATAATATGCGAATAACAAAATTATATGAATTATCTAATACGTAGTATATCCAAACAATGCAAATAATTTTCCGTTGGGTCCATTGAAACTGTAAAATATAGTGGCACAGAATAGCATGTTTCCTTTCGCTCACGACATGAGTCCAACGGTCCAACGTTTTCCTGCCTTTCTGGTGAAGTTTATGTGGTGACAGTTTATTGTACCCAGCTTTTTTTGTAAAAGGGACGATAGAAACATTCTTAGTGCCCAGACAGAAGCCAATAGATCATGAACATACCTACATCTATATTTTAGGTACGTAGGTACATGTTTCTCAATAAATCCGATTTTCTCTCTGCTACTGAAAAGATCGACACGCAGCCACCAATTTAAGGGAAAAGCTATTTTGCAGTAGAGTTTTGAAAAAGTCACTAATAGTGCTTGGAGAGATGGTGAGAGAAATTATTAATCCGTCACAATTAAAAAAAAATATCCATAGGTTTTTGAATAAAGTAATTCGGATTGTAGGGATGTCATTTTTGTAGAAACTTTACAACTTTATTCTCAAGCTTTCAACTGTTAACTACAGCCGTCTTCAGGAAACTAACGATGACAATATCCTATTGGGTCCATACTTGCAGAAAGCATGTTCTTGATATTCTGCTGCAGTGTGGGTTGATTAGACGAAATAAAATAGAATGTGAGATGCATAGGTTCTATTGTTTGGGGTATAATAGAAAAATCTGTACGTGCCACTTTTTGTAAGCGTAGGAAAAACACAAAAATGGTTGGTATGTAAGCAACTGACCAGCTTCGAAGTAAGCATAGCATGATATGAATGTACAATGTTTTCTTAAATCAGGGAAGCACGTGGTACAAAGATAGAACTCAGTTTTCCCCAAATAGTGCTATGAACTCATAGTACGGTCCTTACTAAAGATAAATAGGTATGCCTGTATTTTTATTGACGGTGTTACTTTCTTCATCTGGACAAATCTGGACATTATACAGGAAGTTTCTGGAATAATGTTAAATTAGTAGTCAAGTCATGTGTGATATGATGACGAATCAATGATTCCAATTGGACTTCATAAAGATTGCCGTTGACAATAGCCATACTAATATAAAATTAAGTGCACACACATTATTTGAAAATGGGTAACTTATGGACGTGTCGTTTTTAAAGAGAAATTGGTACCGTGGCTTGAAAATGCATTCTAATAAAACATACTTATGCTGGTGATCCCTAACAAAACAGATAGATTTCCATGCATCATTTTTTGTGGCAATTTAATATTACATTTGACTTCCAGGTTGCTATTAATCGATAGATAGCAGAACACAAAACGCCATGATGTATTTGCTTAAATACACATGTATATCAGGGTAAAATCCGCATTTTACTATTTTCCTTCAGCCTTGCATGTCTTGGAGGGCGCTACATCTTTCTGTCTCTGTTCGACTTCACAAAATAGTAGAATCGCTACCACGAAAACAACCTTGCCTACACGTTTGGGAAAGTGTGGACTTGTACTTGACGAGGAAGACGACAAAGTTGCCTACAAACTTGTCTAATATAAATGTAAAAACGAGACGTTTTCTCTCAGTAGAGTTGTGTGAAGACGAGAAAGAAGTAAGGTTAAAAAGTATTAGAGTACTCTTGTCCTCTCGTTCCCCACTACTCTACTTACTTTTTCTTTTTTTTACTTTTGCTCACCCACCGCTAGTAAAACTTGTTGTAGATAAAAAAAAGAACAAGAGGCAAACAAGACGGAAGCAGAGAGTAATGGATTGTAGTAGTGGCTTGTAACACTCGGATTGGAAAAACTGAAAACTATACTACCAACTTGTATGGGTATACATGTCACACATATCATGTTCCTCGGACTGTGTGAGCAAGCATACAGTTGGAAAAGAAGAAGTAATTTTGTAGGAGCATCGGGAAAGTGGTAATTGCGGTGGCGGCGGAGATGATGATGGAGAGAAGAGGACATTATATGTGCAATCGAGTATAAATCGGATGTCGAATTCATATTACTTATAAGTACACTTTTGCTACTTTCACTTTCATTCACTTCTCCACAACGCACACAACCGTCTTCAAGCAGCAGTACAGAGGGAACACGGTGTACTGAATGCATTAAAAGTTAAAAGAACTTCAATGTTTTCAGCAGCATGGGTACTTTCCACTAAAATGTACGTTAAACTTTTCAAACTCGTCGTTTAAAAAGTTGTTTGTGTGGCAATCGAAAGCAATATTAGGTAGAGGTGAAAGGAAAGGTAGAAGAGGAAATAAAGTATTGTAAAAATTCATACCTCTCTAGCTCCGTATTTTACCCACATTCCGAGTCTAATTTACTCATTGTTTTGTGACAGCCAGTATACTTTAATATAGGCATACATACATAAATTATGTAACATAATAATATGTTGTATGCAAGATCTAGTACTACACAGGCATTCCTAAATTACGCAAATAAAAATGCACATTTCGGTTTCGTTTGTCTCTGCATTCCGGTGACTAAAAGCGCAACTTCTGTTTACAAATGCAACTCACTTAAAGATTGTTCAAATTTCAGCATTTCGGTACATTATTAACACTAGAAAAGTCTAAAGAAGTGCAACATGTTTAATTTACACGGAATGCTAAAAATGTCCCATCATCCTTGTTTGGACGGACAACTAAAAAGATGGAATGGGTGGATAGTGGATACCTGGTTGCAGGCTTTTCCTTTTTTCCTTTGTTCATCTTCCCTATTGTAACGAAACGTGTATACATATTCTATATAATTCATATAGTAGAGTTGGAGCAAACAAGGAAAATAGGCTGAATGCATGTAAGTCTAATAATATGCAACAGTTTGATTCTTCCTTCTTCTGTTCCAGTCAACAAGACCAAGTAGTGTGCTGTTACATGAAAAGGGAGATCACTTTCTCTTCTCATTCCTTCATGTTGAACACAACCAAGTAGAAAACTTTTGGAAGTGTAAGCATCCATGTCGGTTTACTGTTCTCCTATGGTGCTACATTTAAGTAGGTTTGAGTTGAAGAAGAATACAAGTGATCACAGAGTGTGAACAACATGTCACGCATGTATATACCTTATTACGTCATAGAATCCCAACCAACCATCCAGCCTTGGGAAATCACATTTTTATAGAAAAGTTAATAAATACCGCTCACGTTATAACAGCATAAAAATGCATTTTATTGTGTTTTATTTACGTAAATGCATTTATTTTCCTTCGAGTTCCAAGTATCGTAAGTACGTCTATGTATGTAGCTAAATGGATAGGTAAGGCACTAAAGTGCATGTCTCTTCTGTAACTAACCCTCCGTTAGAGATGTACTCAGGTTTCTTTTCTCTCTTATTCATGTTGATCAGCATCCATATTGCGTTGACTGATGAAATGGAACGAGAAATAAGATAAGAGTTGCACTAGAGAATAAAAGGAGATGAGAGACAGGAATAACATCATCAAAGTAAACTCAAAACAAGCACCCTTATCCATTCACTTCACATGCATATTATTATACCAGTAGCGAGTTGAATGTATAATGTAACATAATATTATATTCATAGGTGCATGAACACCGCTAGGGAAAATTTATCCATTCTTTACTACAATATACCACATCAAAATATGTTGTGATAATTTAGCACGTTATATTTTTTGTGCTCAATTATGTACAATTAAGCCTAAGAGTGCATGAAACCTAGTACTACCCCGACTCAATTCTTGTGCATCTTTTAAATATAGTATCTGCTATTGGTCATGGAAAAATCGTCATAATATGATATGTAACAACTCTTTTTAATGATCATGATCTCATTGATTTCTATATCTTTTGACGAGCTTGAAGCAAAAAATAGATAGGGCCACATTGATGCATGTAAATTTAATAGCAGCAAAACGGAAAGTCTTCAAGTTTCAAGTTTTACTCATGAGAGGAGCCCAGGAAATATTGCAACTGAATTACAGCCAAAATTGAAACACGATGAAAAAAAGATCCTGGCAAAAGTACAGACTAAAACATTTTTCACTGAACTTAAGAAAACTATCTATAACAATGAAAAAACCACAATTAGTTACCATTTTTAAACTGAATCTACGTAATTCAATTGCATTCTGAAGTTGAAAATGTGTTTTTGATCTGGTGGTTTATACCATCTCGCAGATTGGTTTGTACATCTTAACATTCCAAAAATAGGTAAAACATTATATTGCTTTATGGTAAATACCTAGGTGTCTTATAGAACACTAACAGCTAAACATTTTTTTATCTACATGGGTAAATTAATTAAATGAAATTGCGATTTATCTTTCGATCCAGTAGTAGCACGCAATCTTATCTTATCCTCTGCCTGAACGATCAAAGTAATATGTCATAACAGGGAGGAAATGCGTTTTGTTGCGTTTTACAAGATTATCGCTTTCGTATAGAACGCCACAAAGGAAAATGACAAAATAGAAGCAATAACTGTAAACTTACTTTGCTACACTGATAGATTGGATGTGGTGAACAGAGTTTATTTATT
Organism: Lepidocyrtoides sp. E14; assembly: GCA_027743805.1. Classification (NCBI taxonomy): domain Eukaryota; kingdom Metazoa; phylum Arthropoda; class Collembola; order Entomobryomorpha; family Entomobryidae; genus Lepidocyrtoides; species Lepidocyrtoides sp. E14. The sequence continues at coordinate 20,945 of JAHZMZ010001896.1, forward strand.
TTTTTCACGATTGTAGAGATGGCTAATGTTATTTCGAATGTTATTTGTGACTTTAATCCGAAATTGAACTACAAAGCAATATGATCAAATAATTGCCGCTTGCAAAGCTGAAGCTCCCACCAAGATTGAGCCAAACAATGGTAAAAAACAAAAATAATTGATGCAACTGTTGAAAAAACTAAAGGAGAGATAATTAGTTTACATTGTTTAACCAAGTATAATGGTTGTACTACAGCATGTTCGTATTTCATTCGTCACTCAATATAATATAGACAACAAACCGAGAACCTTACTATAAGTTACCACTGTTTCATTTGCCATGAAATACGAGTGCACAGTGCAGTTTCATTTATATTTTGATTTTAGCAAAGTTAATTAATCTAAAATGAGCATGGTACGTCCTATTCGATTTACAAACTACTCAACTGACTCAATGCGCATTGTGGCTGAACCCTGAAAAATATTTTTGATATTAGTTTTCTCCAACAAAAAATACCAGCTTTATTTGTTGCACACTTTTTAAAGAACAATACACCTTATTCTCCTGCATGCATTTCTACTTTGTAATTATACATAAACAGCAATGAACTGCCAGAAAAAACTTTGAATAAGTTTCCAAAGTTTTCAGACGCATATGTTCTTGCAACACAAATTCATCTAGTTAGATCTACAAATGGCATGTATGATCTATGTCTGGCTACATGATCTATCACATTGAATCTATCCATCTGTTTTGCTATCTGCACAAAAGATCTTCATAGTTCTTCTCCGTCACTCTCGTTCCAGTGTCAAACCACTACTACTGCAAGGAAGACGAAAAGTTATGGTCGAAAGTATGTGTTTTTAGAAAAGTCTACAGCTGAATTTGACAACATCTCTATTTTTCTCCTTTTCCTCTCTGTATGCGACCCTATCATTCTCTTCTTGTTCCGTTTTTTTCAACTTGTCACTCATTCAACTCCTTTTTCTCCTTCCATAATATGTTTGAATGGAAAGTAAAACTGGAAGCATATGTACCTGGGTTTCTACTTCCTTAAAGTAACTACCATTATTATTGCCACTTTGTACCATAATATGTTATGTACTATGTGCACTTTCAAGTTCTAACGTGAATGCATTCAAATTCATGGTCTAGCATGTGTGTATTACCTTTAACTATTTGTCATTTCTACTACTGACTATCAACCTTTCAATCTATGCATAAATGGACGCACATACGTTATTCACCGCATCATGTTCATCTGCTATTCACCACCACCCCATCATACTACCACTAAGCCTTATAACCGTTCAACCAACAAGTTCACTCTTATAGCACGAGTAACTGACTAGCTGTTCTTGCTTTCGCATTTCTTGTGAAACTGAAAGAGTCTCAGAGACTCGCTAAACGCACAAAAGAATGCTGTAAAGAAAGATTGGTGAAAGCCAAAGGGAAAGTTACACACAACTTATAAGCCAAGCCAGAAGAATACACATGAAAAATGGTGGATACAGTAAGATAAATTCCTTAAATAAGAGTTTTTGAAAGGACAGCGAATTCTACGGTATAAATAGAATGTGCAACGAGTGCACCATGTAGTTGGGTTTTAGCACTCCCGAAACTGATGTAGTGAAGGTAGTTAGTTAAGTAGTTTTTGCAATCGGCACACCAATGCATCGACTCCAAAAATTCACTAGAATATCCAGAAAAAAATTCAATGGCAGGGTGAAAACAATCCATAAAACTGTTTAGGTTCTGAAAATGATATCATTTATTGTAGTTTGGCTGTAGGACATTGGTTATTTTGTAAAGTTGCATAATATTTTTCTGTACAATACAATGCGCATATTATGCGGGCAAATTACAGTAAATACAGGGTGAGGAAAAAATAAAGAAACAGTTTTTCATTAAAATTATCTTATCAGAAAGCCAACGCTTCAAAATTTTAGTTAGAACCAATTTCGATTTTATAGCCTAGAACCGCTACAAGCTACGCAGTGTGAAACACAAAAGTCCAAATTTTAACACGGGGTGGTAAATGGGTAGCAACCAATACAATTTACGTTACTGTTTCCTTATTTTTGCCTGACCCTGTACAGCTTGACAATTTGCTCAAAAGTCATTGATTGATCAAAGTTTATGTTTTTGGACATTATGATGACAATTACGTGACAGGCTACACACATCTATAAATGGCTTTTTATTATTTAGTAAAATTGTGAAGGTGTACATATGTACGTTCACTAATTAAACCCGAACTTGTTAGCAATCTGAATGTCATTCCCAACCATTATAATTTTCCACATTACAATTTACAATTGGAAAAGTGAAAGGTGCATTTTTTTCCTACAAGTTTATATTGAAATATATAATGTAAGCATCACGTTACACGCTTGGGCAGGAAGGGCCTTAGCGGGTAATCTACTGATACGTTTTGTTAGCTAGCGTATTACTATTAGAAATACAATACATAATGAAAGGCTTTTTTGTACATGGAGGAAAGAACAAATTTGAAGAGTAAAAGTGAAAAAAAAATGTTAAAATAGCATCAGCCACTCGTGAAGGTTTTTTTTAGCTCAGTGTAGCGTATAAAGTTGAGTGGTTGTCTAGTTAAAACCTGTGCTAAAAATAACATACAAAGTAAGCTAATATTTAATAATTTTCTAGTTTTCCCATTCTAAAGTTGCATGAGTATTTTTTGATCATTTGTTTGTAATTGGCTACATGAAATGAGTATCTACCCTTTTTTTCTCTTTATGCGTACACCAGTGTAAATGAATTATTTAATAATGCAAACAGACTTGCACCCATCTTTCCTCCCTCTTTCAATTCATATTATCACATGTGTGCACGATTAATGTCCCTCGATGCTAGTAAAATTTTATTATGGTTTTATTTTTGTTGTTACTCTAGCAGGAGTTTGTTTTATTTTTTGTCCATATTCTGTATACTGGTATACGTTGTAAGTTTCAATAAAGGTGCAGTATATAGTAATTTAAATGCATATACAAAATGTACAAGCATGATGTGATGGTGCCCATGATGGTGACTTTGTTTGCACTTTACACACTAATTTAACTTACTAAACATTACTGAAAATTGTGTTGATATAAAAGAATGTTAAATAAATGTTCACCTTCCCATAACACTTACAATATTAATGGCAAATTCATACCATGATTGCCTCCTTTATACATTTTACATAGTCTGGGAATTGGAGCAGTGTGTCTGAGAGCGCATACCGTCAAGCCAGATTTCCAAGCTTGCATGAAAAAGGGACGATGAAGGGAAAGGAGAGAGGAGAAGGTTATAAGCTTTTCACTTTGTAAACTAACACTTTAGTTTCACTAGAGAGAAGATTTTCTAGGTACCAAGGCAGTCACGGCAACTGTATTTTTGAAAAAAAATCCAACCATATTTTCTGAT
>JAHZMZ010001897.1:0-24197 GCA_027743805.1 Lepidocyrtoides sp. E14
ATATACAGCTTTCATGCGAGCCAATCCACGAAAAAATGTTACACAACAAAATACAGTTTTGATTTTTAATCGGTGGTTTCGGTTCAGAAATGTGAATGAAGACATAGGGCCTCCCAGTCTTCCACTAATATCAAATTTGTTTTTCAAATTCGTTAAACAAATTAGGTTATTTTGTAATTTCATCGAACCAAGCTCGCGTTTCCACCTGGAATCGACTCTTCATCTTACGATGAGCTATTTCACTTTTCATTTATCGTCGCATCAATAGTTTATAGGTGTAATTTGCAGTTTAATCTGCGTTTCTTTATACGGAATTTTTTACAATATTCACTTTCATTTCATCAGTTCCGAGCTCAGTATGTTTTTAACGAAGCTAAAATGTACAGCTCAAGATTTTTTTATGTGATGTCAAAAATCATTAAGCTTTCAAATATTTTTGGAGCATGTCTTCTCAAATTTGACAGTAGATTCCAACAGTTTTCCTGCCGCGACCATTGTTCTAAATTTCAAAGATTTAAAATGCATTTGAACTACGCACTTCTTGTATTCTGGGCTGTTTCATCATTAGGAATATTAACTAGTTTACGAAATCATGAAAGCATTGGGAATTTTTACGTCACCCTTGTCTATTGGGTTGGAATAGTGGCTATGATTTTTAACTACTCACTACTCTATTGGAATTTACAGGATTACTGCTATGCAATGAATGGATCTTTACAATACTTTTCTGAGTTTCAAGGTAAGATGATGGTTTTGCCTGATTGATACCAAATACTTAACCAACACATACCATATCTGCATTACATGCATTTGAGCAAAATGGGATAAACTATAAACGTCAATCATTGCTATGGTTTTACAGAAACATATATGCCAACATTTGACCCAAACAAAAATAAGTTAAACTTGTGGCTGGACATGAGCAAAATGGGATTAACTATAAACGTCAATCATTGCTATGGTTTTACAGAAACATATATGCCAACATTTGACCCAAACAAAAATAAGTTAAACTTGTGGCTGGACCTAATCATTTACAGCCTTGCATTCACCTTTTTCGTATTCGTGTTTGTCACAGTATTCTGTGCCTATTCACCCACCGAAGCAATTTTTCTTGGTCGATTGGTCCCCAAGCAATACTATTCACAATTTCCGTGCGGACTGCTGATAACACTTTTTCATGGCTACTTGCTATTTGTGCTCGTGCTAAACCAAATGATTAATACCAGTTTATTTTTCTCGAACATGTTCTATGTGACGTTTGTTCTTAGTCGCGAGCTTATACTTAATTCAAAAAGTAAGCACAGAACAGGAAATTGGTTAAGACGAGCGGATAACTTGATGCATGCTTATAGATCGTTTCAAGTATTGATGGAGAACTGGAACTGTTTTTCCGGTCCATTTGTATGGGCAGCAAGTTTGATTTATGCTGGAGTACCAGTGCTTTTTAATTTTATCCTTCTGCATTACTGGAAGAAACTGGGAGTAATCGCAAGAGTGCCTGTATTGTTTGGTGGGATTGGAGCATTGGTGTCGTGGTTGGGTGTATTGCAAGGAGGAAAATATATATGGTTGCATGGAAACAAAACGCTGCGCTCCTGGCAGTTAAAGAATTGGGACTCCGAAAGAGATTTGGTAGTGATGACAAAGTTTCATAAAAGCTGCAGGCCAGTATTGCTTTGTTGGGGAAAAACATTGGTTTTGGGGAGGATGAACCAGTTCAACTATGTCATTGGTATTATTAAGTGGACATTTAAAGCAACCCTTGCGCTAGACCGAGATAATTAACTCAATTAACTATTCTACAAATTCTATACTCATAAGTTGTACCGTGTTGCCATATGAATTAGCCAATATGATTTATTTTAATTTCGAAATATTGCCAGCTTGGGTTTTATAGCTTCGATTTAATTCTATTATAATTATTGCGCATGTTTTCATCTACATCAGTACCTCGATGTGTGCAAAGTGATGTTTCTTTTGCAAAACTAGAACCGCTTTACTTTTGATTTAATCTTAACTTTTGTTAACTTTTCAATTACAAATAAAACCAAGGAACTTAAAAGTAACCAGCCGTAAAGGACAAAAACAATCCGAACTACTTTGTAGGAAATGCCCACTTCCGTGGCATGTGTGAAAGCGTCAGTGCTTGACATCACAGACCACATATAGATACAGCCAAAACACTGTTGCCTACTATCTAACCCGGAACTTCTTCTGATAGATTTAAGTTTGTATTCCAAGTTCCTACGAAACGTTCGCTTTTGAATTTGATGCGAAAATTGTTGAACTTTTTTCATTATCCCGGATTCATAGTATGCAGCTATAGCTTGATTAATCAATGGCAAAAAAAAATTACGACCAGCTGCCCAAGGTGTTATTTTCACATAACCATCGAGTTGCACAATTTTTGGGGAAGCCACCATGGTCTCATGGAGGAACGTTGACACTCCATAACTTAAAAGATGTGCGTAATCATATTCGTCAATTACTGCCCAGTTATCCGTGGGAAGAGAAAAATTAACTAGGCCGTGACTCAAATCCCCAAGAGCTTTGTAAATGATAGTTTCTTTGAAGTCTTGTCGCTTTATTTTAATTGCTTTGTAAATTTTTTCATATTCTGCAGACAATTTTGACGGTTTGGAAAGCATAGGCTTTAACAAAAATTCTAAAATTAGGGATTTTGCGGTTCGTCCCTTTATAAAGGTTAAAGTGCATGTATACAGCTCCAAATTTGGAACGTTACTTAATTCAGTCAGTGAGTGTGGCCATGTCACACTAGCACCTTCAGTCAGGCAAGAGTATAGTTTACCATTGTAAATATTCATCAAAACGAGTGATGACATACTCCATGTCAACCAAAGAAGGCCCAGTCCTCCAACACATGTCGTTCTTTTTTTTACTGCTCCCAGTACTGATTCACCCAAAATGGTGGCAAACACTGATAAAAGTATTGTAATTGGTTGGGTACATAAGTTAATATATGACACAATTAACATTAGCAAAGCACTAATTAGAATGAACGTCCATGTAATAGCTTCCAACGGCTTGTACAGCAAGTTTGCTTGCAAGCTTGGTTTTTGTTGGAAGACAACAAAGTAAAAATTACTAAAATCAACGGCATGATGTATCCATTCCCATCGTTTCCCTTTTTTTGTGGTACTTTGAAACTTAAAATTAATAGAAGTAATAAATAGACCAAAGTAGACACGGCCGAGTGCATCTGTATTTTGTTCGTTTCTTCTTACACCATTTGGAGGAAGCACAAAGGTATAATTCAGACGCTCGCCTAGAATCCGATTGTGACAAATATCTTCCTGGAAGGTAAGCCAAGATGCTTTTTTGTTAGTTGCAAACCCCTCACACTCCCAAAAAAAATGTCCCGTCCAAATTCCACGTCCAGTATCAACGTATATACCGTTCAGGTTTGTATAAAGTGATTTCCATAGGTTTCGAAAAGTGGTCAATGATTGATCAAAAATAGTTTCAATGTAAGTCAAGTAAAAGTCACCAGGACAACTAACGCAGACTATATAAAATCGTGAGAAACTGTCAATACCTAGAACTGGACCTACCACAAATGTTTTGGCAATTGAGCTGGTGTAGAATTTACGGCGGTATGACTCGCCATTGGAAATTTTATTTTCAAGGAAAATGAAAAAGTTTGGTCTTTCGCCGGTTTCCCGAAAATCATGAAAAATGGATGTTGTAACTTTTTCAGAGGTAAAGGAGAGATTTCCGATTACACTTAAAACATACAAGTGTACAAAACAGGAAGAAAACCTTCTACTCTTGTGATGGTTGGAATAACTGAATTCATTTTTCAATATCTGTATAGAAATCACAGGGTTAATGCTGACCAGTGTGGATGACATGGTTATCGACTTATATTCCTCAGAAATTATCTTGAAGTGGCAATTTTGAAAGGCTGTAAACAATGCCAAGACTGTGTCGGTATCCGCAGCAACTACTGAAAGCTTCATTGCACCCAGTAAAGCAAGCAACAAATTTTCATAGTGAAAAAAATTGTATTCCATGATCAATTCAGAAGAAACTTCTTTAGAACTACTGAAATGCTTCTACGCTAAACGTTTTACAATGGTGTTTAATTGAATGTGACAGTTACAAGTTTCTGATTTCGAGTCATTTTCCAAATTTCTTTCTTCTTTTATTATTTTTCGTCAAATAAACGCAAAATGTGAACTCAGCAACGGCCAAGCGGAGTACTGCTACAGACGAAAATTTGAAAAAAAATTCACGCCAAAGGTTACTCGCGTTCCTTACTATTTATAAATATTGAAATGGAAAAACATTGTAAGTTTTATAATGTAAGTTAAATAAAACTGACATGCAATACAAGTACAAATTTTATTACCGAATTGCTTCGTTTTTAAATTCACCTTATAATGGTAACGTAGATTTCATTTCCTTTAAATGATCGCATGCCATAAAACTTTACTCGTGTCTTCAATCCAAGTATTAAGGACCGTTTTAATGGTAATTATTCCCGATAATAACGTTGTGTCATGGCTGGGCTGAGCCGCAGCTTAGTCAACTCTATGTACTGCACAAAATAATAAGTACAAAAATATTGTGCGTTGATGATATCATAAATGATGGCTCTATTTGATTCTGAAGTTTCGTTATTATCAAGCACTGGAAGACAATATTAAAACCTTCGAAACCCTAAACTACCCTAGTTTAATTCATTTAATGTAAGACAATACTAAAAAATATGCTGAAATTGAGAGGGAATAAACAAATTTTCATAATTAGTGCTTACAATTGAGTGGACAATAGGTTTCTTTGTTCATGCCATTTTTTTCAATTCAAAAGGCTTTTATATCGGTTTATGTATTTATTAATTTATCTTTTGTTGATTTACTTTTTTTTTAAAGTGTCACAGTTTGTATTTGAAGCTTATACATATGTATGCAATTGAAGTAGGTATCGATGAAAATACCGCCAGACAACATATTATCCATATTTAGTACGTGTGCAAAATAAGCATTATATATAATTATTCTATAAATAAATATTCAGCAACAAAAACATGAACTATGCCTCAACTTTAAATACCATCATCATGAACGATAACTGTCGCGGTAAATGTATATTATATGAATCTGTCTCTCTGAGAAGACATAATATTATGATGAGACTTTGTAGTATCGAGACCAACTTCCTGATTAATCGTCCCATGGCACGTTTACAGGATGCACCAACTTTACCTTTTGTTTGAAATCTCTTTCCATACAACTGTTTGGAAATGTTTTATTTTTCCTTATTCATTGCTGTTTGTTTTTTGTTGGTGGAAAATAGACTACAAACAAGTCATTTTGCATAGGGCCAACCTTATTTTATCAATATGGTCCTTACAACCAGATTTTTAATTCTACAAAAGAATGATTTATTTTATGCAAATATGATAATCAATTTTACAACTGAACAAGTAGGCAAGTAAACATTCCAAGCTTAGTTGGCGGCTTGGCTTGAATTCTCAACAAAAAAATGGCAAAATATTTTGTATTTGGAAATCAATGGTAGTAATTCGTTCGCTGCTAAATGGAACAGCACTACTACAATGGGACTTTCCGCATACAATCTGGTTTGTTCATTGTACAGTCTTCTTTTTAATCATAAGTCACAACTACCTGCAACTACACACAAAAGTAGAAAAAAATTAAGTACAAAGGATTAACTCCTAAGTCGATTGAGGGACTGACAGTGACGGCTGCTAAAGTCACTTTAATAATAACGCTTGTCGGTGCCAATCCCTTTTATGAATATTAATTATTGCTCTGCTGTTGATGGATGGTCCGGCGTGTGGTCGATTGACCGTAACGTGTGACCCCAGCTTTGATCCAAATATGTACTACGAATCACAAATGAAGTAACTTGTATTGAAACATATTTTTGACTCTTCAAGATTTTTTTCAAGGTTTCCTTTTCAATAGCAACAATAAAAGTTTTCTTTTTTTAGATCAGATTTTTTCCAGCATTGTATCGGCTAACGTCAATAATATTGATGAGTGTTTCCATAAAAAAAGATAAACTTCTCATATTTGAAAAATGCTGCAGTATTTTTACTTGTAAAACCGTGATAGATACAATAAGTATGTCAGTAGAGAAAATAGTGAAAATAGATAAATAAATAAAAACTGGACCATAGAATTTATTTCAATGGACTACATGGATGTCATTGTGTAAGTAGACTCTTTGCAAAACATTTTTGTACATAAAAACATACACGTATTCCAGAAAAGTTACAGAGTTGTAGTGGTGTCACCCTGTGATTTACTCTTTTTCTCTTTCCTTTTTCTTCCTACTGCGTCGAGCAAAAGAAAAAAAATAGAAAACAGTAAAAATAGCTGAAATAGGCATTATAATAATAACCATTTCTGTAAATATATTTACAGCAATAATACCTACAATGTGGAAAAATATCAAGTTGGTCTAGTTGGTGTAAATACGTACAATATAATGGATATCGATCAAAAAGTTTTGTGTGGCTTGTGTTGGTGGAGATACGGCAATTTTGGCGAGGATGAACACAGGATGGGTTGGTGGGGACAAGGAACAATAGATAAAAAAGACAACAAAAGAAAGGCAATGAAATGATAATGGTCAGTACACAAGTACCGCTAAGAAGTAAAATGGCAACATCATATGACCAATTTAATCAAAAAAAGTTCTCTTGTGGCGATGATAACAACGCCTACATGCCCACACACTTTTTGATCTTGACCACAGCAAAGTTTGGGAATGGAAGGAGTTTGTGTGTACCAATGTACGTATGAAGGGACAACGTACTGTTTCACTTTGCTTTCACTGGGCGTATGTAGTACACTTTTTTCTACGCGCCCGACAATTAAGGACTGCTGCCTTGATAATAAAAGAGACTGTTATTCTGATCTCCATTAGCACGTAATAGTAATGAAATTTGACTGATTACATTTCTATTTTCTAGTGGGGATGGGCTCTAGTAGTTGTGAGTTGTGACGAGACAAGGGTGATGGCCATGGTAAAAGTAATCAAATGTAATTGCTTTCCCTTTGCTTGCCAAAGTAATCTTATGCAACATTGCATCGTTTCCGTCGCGTTGCCCGACCATTGGCAAACGCATCAAAAAGGAGCAAGTTCAATATCAAGTAATTTTATGATATTCTGTCGCATCGACTGCATGATATGATGATAACAATCTAAATAGAAAATAACGCGCTGCACTTTTATAGAAAAAAAACGCTGACCAAAAGTTCCGAGCGGAGGAGAAAGCAAAAGTTTTTGTGTACTTGCTCACTGATAATAATGATTAATGGACACTGACATATTATGATTAGCAGCACGTGTATGTACAAGGCGTTGCTGCTTTTCTTCAAGCAAATAAAAATGCATTCAAAAAAGGAAGAACAAGGACCGGAAGTTGTATTTTATGAAATAAAAAAACATACACAACAATCTTTTTCGTGATTGCATTCAGTGACCGGTCAGACGCAGACGAAACCGTTTAAGGGTAAAAATCATAAAACTGTCTGACTTGCTCAAACTGTCAATTATTCTTTTTTTTTCAAGAAAAACGAGCAAACGTACTATCCTATTATCATCATAATAATTTTGTAAATTGGATTCTTCTTTTGTATTTGCACGACATGCTTTCACTGCTACCACTATTATTACCATTTTATAAAGCATTCTATTTATACTAAAGTTTTCTGCCATGCTGGAGACAATTTGGAAGTTGGCCTCGTGCTGTGCATTATTTTTCAGAAAAATTGCTATAAAATAATTTTAACAAAAAATAGTTTTGTACGGGCTATCTTTTTGGTTGGACATGTATATATTAAGTGCAGTACTGATTTTTTGCTTCAGTTGCAGCTTATCCTTAGTTGAAGAAGGAGACCCTACCAGATTCATTCACAAGTTTTCCGTTTTACAAGTAAATCAGATAACTTTTTCCATTCATAATTTTTCATCACGTTTAATACAAATGGCTTCCATAAAAAGCAACGGGAGAAGATTTTCTTGCCAAAGACTCTAATCGGTTCCTGGAATAAATTAGCATTTTTTCTTCCATATTTACCGTAAACCTATCACACAGTTAGTCGTAAGTATTGTAATTTGTTTGTCAACAAACAAAAAAAAACCTTCACTCACTGAAATTTTCTCTCCTAATTTATTTCCACCTTTCATTTTTTTTCTTTGAAGGTAGTGTTGGAATGTTCATTGTGAAATTTTTTTTGTGACATCAATAAACTAATAACTTTGTCCATTTCCTCCTTTCTTTCACTCCATCCATCCCACAAACAAGAGAATAATAATGTAATGTCAGCACATTACAGTCTACTATAATCATCATAACGGTGAATACACGATTTCTTCTAGCCTTGGCATGGTTAATAAAAGTAACAGCATCAACAATTTGGAAAAAGGAGAAAGCATCGGTAGCACTAGTTCTGCTTTGGAATTTGGTGAGTGAACAACTAAATAAGTTAAAGTTGCCTACACCCACGCCAATAAATTCTTTTGGTAATATTTGGATGGAGTATAGCCGAAATTCCATTAGTGACAATTCATCCATAACCCTTAGTAGTAGTAGCAACGCACTTCCAACTACATTTGCTGAAACAGCAAAGACATTTGAGCTGTGTTCTTCTACTTCCTACATTTCCTGCTCTGTTGTCGAGTTGCAAAGTAAATTTTTCCCAATCCAACCTCGAGGTTGGTTGGAATGAGCATTCAACCAGAAAAAAAAACCAATAATATTGACAAAACAGAGAATTTGAGGGAGCACTTTTTTCGGGAATTTTGGATTTTCATGTTGATGTTTCCTTTTTACAGGGGGAAATCTAACGGAACGGGATATCCGTAATGCAGGGATACTTCCAATGTCAGCCAATGAAAGTGCCACAGGAACGTCTGCCATTCACTCTGGAAAACTGAAGGAGCCCCGTGACCTTTACTCTACTGCTACTTTACTGCATCCAATCAAATGGCCTGTAGAATGTCAAGTTATTCCCGAAAAGATTCGACATTTGGACCAACCTCCTCAAAAATTGGAGTCGTTTTACAACCCCACAGGAAAGGAGCCTATGCCACAGCCAGTTGGGGTAGAAATGGGAACAGTGGTATACGACTACCAGCCAAGGCTCAGTGTAGACTATTTTTGCAGGGCGACTGTGGGAGGAAGTCAGGATTTGGAGGAGTTTGGGGGAATATCAGAAGGAACTGCTCAACAAGACGGTTCTACAACGCTTAAGTTTGAATCTCGTTTTGAATCCGGTAATCTAGCCAAGGCAATTAAAGTGACAAATATGTATTACGAGTTGTATCTACGACCAGATTTGTACACGGAACGACATGCTCAGTGGTTCTACTTTAGAATACAAAATACTCGAGACAATCTTCAGTACAGATTTAGCATTGTCAATTTCAATAAGCCGGACAGTCTATACAGATACGGATTAAAGGTGCTCATGTACTCTGAAAAACAGGCACAGTTAAATGGGGTCGGGTGGATGAGAGCTGGGGAAAACATTGCATACTTTAAAAATGACATTTCGTGAGTTTTTTTTTCATTTTCTACTATCAGTATGTTATATACATTTGCTATTCAAATCACTGACCTATTATTGTGTGTCCATTTACCTATTTTTTTTTATAGACCGGATGACAATGGTCCCTACTATACGCTCACATTCAACTTGAAGTTTCGCCATAATAATGACACCGTGTACCTGGCTCAATGCTATCCCTACACCTACTCAACTCTTCAGACATACCTGAAAAGTATTGAGGCAAGTGACTAATAGTCTCGCATTCTCGTCATCTACCTATTTATCTATCGATTTGTAATTTTTACGCAGTTTAATTACCTTAATGACTTGGTCTACTTTATTCCTTGGTCAGTAATAAATTGGGGTCAACTGCCATCCATAAAAATTCAAGGAAATATTAATACACTCAAACAATGACCATTTTGCTTATCAATCTGTACGTTGACAGGAAGACGACTTTAAGTCCCAGTTGTTAACAATCAGACTATTGTGTCGTTCTCTGGCTGGAAATAATGTGCATGTTTTAACGGTGACATCGCCGCCATCTTCCTCCTCTTCTGCTTCTTCATCTACATCAGGAGACAGTGGAAACGTTAGTCAAAATTCTTCCACAGAGACTGAACCCTCAGAAAATGCTTCGGTGTCTACTAATAAGGTATTCCCAATTAAAATAGGTAACATTGTCGTTGTGTGGTACTTCCTTATAGTTCTCATTTTCTCACAGCATCAACTCCGCAAAGAAAGACATTTGTCATTTTTTCTCTTTGCTTTCACTTCCTTCTTCCTCCTGCTTTCTCTCACTTATTTTGCGGTTGTATCGATCCCTCATTTATAAATTTGTTTGCTGAGCACCTGTGCGTGGCAGTAACGGCCTTGTACACATTCCATCAAACTAGAAAAAAGAATAGCATACCAAATAGAAAATCTTGCATGCAAAGTGCAAAAACAGCTATTCTGTGATATTCGACCAAATAAGTAGTCCTTTAGTAAGAAGCGGAAACATGCCATGATATGTCATGCAGTTTTGTTGCTGTCACCATGTTCCTTTTTACTTCTGATTCAAAAATTATTAATGCGTTTATTGTTCTATTGGAAAAAAACATGGCAATATTTTATTGGTTCATGGTTCATGAGAGTGCGGAAGTAAAATTGAATTTATACCAAAAAATCACATTTTTTGCAGTTTATTATTATTTTCATTGGTAAAAACACAAGGAAAATTAACTAAAATTTTCAAAAGAATTTTTTACGAGATATATAAATAAAATAAATTGCCCTTTATTTTCCGTACAGTTTTCCTTTCAAAATTGCAAATTTAAAATACAAAAGAATAAGGAAGGAACAGGAAGGATATTTGTGTGGACTCTAGGAGTAGTTAATAGGTATGCTAATGAAATACACCACAAAAATGTTCCACTACTAACATATTTTTACCTGCTTTATTCCTTAGCTACACACTGGAAATCTCCTTGGGGGGCTCAACAATGCCTTCACGACAGTTTTCTCATTTCTCCACCGCCGACTATGAAGCGTGTGGTCGTCACTTTTGCGAAACTCTACTGGACTACTCAGATCCCACCTCGATGAAAGAAACTCTGCGGGAGCGGATTCTCCAGAAATTGATCGATGAAGGCTCCACAGCCGACGAGCCAAAGAATGTACAGCTAAGTGACTATTCAAGTCTGAGCAACAGCGAAACTGATGGAGAAGCCGATGAGGATTCCGATGGTGGCACTGCTGGCGACAATTGTAACAAATATAGCGATTCTTCAGAGCGAACGTGTGTTCTCCAGGTTTCTAATGGCAACAACAGCGGCGGTGGCGGTGGTGGTGGTGGAGCCCAGCAGTCTTTACCTTCAAAAAATCATTTGAAACGACAAGTCAGCATAAGAAAGCATCATGCTCAGCAAAGGCATGTGAGATCTGCGAATAGCTCCAATAAAAAACCATCCTTTAATGACAATCGCTCTCCACTTCCGGTTCATAGGGCATCTGTAGATTTTACTAAAGTGATAACGAAGCAAAGAAAATTAGAAGAGCCTATTGTTCTGCAGCCTCCCTCGGTCGAGGATTCCTCTGAGATGACTTTACAGGATTCTGCGGTTAAATCTGCTGCAGAAAATTACTTAACAGGGTCGTACAGGAGATTAAGTAAATTTCGGAGAAAGTCCAAACGACACGGCAGCATATCTTTAGACGCACCCAATGCTCACGTGATGCACAGTCAACAAACAGCAAAATGCACTACAATTTTGTTTGATGACCCTTTCAAGCCTCCTGGAAAGCTATTGAAGCAAACGAGAAGATACAGTAGTCAAAATTACAGCAATACATTCTACACGAGCCGGAAGGAGAATTCTACTTTTATTAGCAGTGATCTGCCGGTGGGATTTAGTCATACCAACGGTGACCATTTGGATTGGCTATCGGGCACAGAAGATGAATGTGATCCTTATGATAGACCTGCACCAACAATTAAAATAACTAATTGTTATGGAGATAGTGAAGAAGGGGATGATGGCAATGAGGTAGGTGGGATGACTGGAGAAATGGGGCGGCTGAAACTTTCAAGCTCGGATCCCCAGATGATAAATCAGAATGAAGTACCTCAGTATACTCCATTTACACCGAATTTTCCTGTTGGAGCCTTTCTTCAGCAGACATTTTATCCTAAACCCGATCGTGATAAATCGTCTTCTCCAAAACGAAGTGGTGGAGGTAGAGAAAGTGAGAGCAGTACACAAAAAATGACCAATTCTCTCTCTGACACAACAATATGCACAGCAGGAGCAGTGGGCGGAAGTGTGTCAAAGAATGGGATTCCTTCAAGACGGAGTAGTATTAGCTATTTGTTCAGCGGGGTAGGAAATGGTGGTGGTGGTGCAGGTAATTTTATTCGAGGTAGTAAACTGCAAGCTACTGGAAGCACTATTTTTGCAAGCGTTACAAATAGTGGTGCTGGCGAAATCACGAGAAGACGAGTTAGTTGGACAGGGACACTAACAGTAAGTGTGCCAAATGTTCCACCTGGAGCAGCTGGTTTTCCGCGTGGCCCCACAACTCAACAACAGCAGTCATATCAGAAGAAAAAGTCATTTCGAAAGAGCAAGTCCCTTAACGACAACAACAGGGCAGATGACATGACGACAAATAGCAGTACTTCAACTCCTTCCTCGTCCTCTATGGACAGAATTCCCGGTGTTGTGGTAACGGTTACATCGTCTGGAGGAGGAGCAAGTGGAACAACGAATAATAGTAGCAGCAGCATTAAATCTCCCCACTGGAATCCTTCGACGGTATCATCTTATCCAGTGGGTCGTACCACTGCTTCAACGGTGGGTACAGGAAAGGTGAAGAAACGGGGCAAACTGAAACGCAGCAAGCAAAAATAAAAAAAAATACATCGGTGCTTGCTTACATACAAATTAGATTTGTAGTCATAGCCATAGCAGCAGCAGCAGTTTATCAATGAAAAAGAGGAAATTGTAAGACTTGGCTTACATGAGTAATTAGTAATTATACACCACTATTGATGATGTACTAGCATTGATTAAACTTATAAATACTTTTTTATACTGAAAATACAAATAATAAATCCCTTTCAATTGCAAATTGTAGCAATATGCTATCTGCTGTCACTTTTCTGACCATACAAATTACGGAATGATCAATATATTTTCACCAACTGGTCCAGCTTGTTTAAAGTAAAAAAATATAATCAGCTTACAAAAAAATACGCTTTAGCGCTTGGTTGCATAGGCGGTGGCCACCGCATTAATTGTCCAGTATCTATGTACCTACTTATCTCTAGAGAATACCCATTTTCTGGAAAAACAAGTAAGTTTAATAACTGTGGCATAGAAATAAATTAGTACTTGTGGTACTGACATACTTTCTGAAATTGGGTATGGAATAACTAACGAAACCGAATAAGGTGTGGCTTAATGAAAAACATGTTGCGGCAAATATTTCTTTACGTTAAGTGGTAGATCAGCTATCATTGACAGGTTATATTGCTGATTACTCTGCAAATAACATTGTAAATGTACATTAGATTTTACCATTTCAACAGGTCAAAAAAAGCTAATTGAATATCAAGGAAGGTTGTTTGAGTAGTTTATTATGAAATAAGTTTATCTGCATCAGCCATCTGCTAACAATGCTGTTATTTAGAATCCCAATATTTTATGACATGTTTCCAAAAACATTTCACCGTTTCTGCAATGGATTTCACTGAAAGAGCGACGGAGTTTTTAAAGTTATCCGATGTAAGAAATTCTATTGAGATTCCCATTTGTATAGGTTGGTTATTTCTTGTGTCACCGTACCGTATTATTCAAAGAAACGCAACAGTAAAGGTTTCGTGGCTTCAAAAGATACCGTGTGCGCTGCTTACACTGTCCGGCATCATCGCAAGTTTTCAAAATTTATACGAAAATATGCTTGGAATTGCTAAAAATACTGACAGAAATTATATGCAAAGTCCCCTAAAACATTTTTGGGTTCTATTTCTGATCGTACATTCAATACGAAGATTACTTGTCCTCAAGTTTCTGTGGTTGGACCAGCAAAAAATGGTTAACCTTTTAAAAACACTTATCGAAGTTGAAGTTTCTTTAACAAATATTGAAAGGTTTATACTGATAAGAAAGGTTACTCAACTACTATGCTTTTCGAATTATTTATTCAGCATTGTCTACTTTACACAAAAAAGGTACGAACTGTTTGAACGTTCGACGATTTCCATGAAAGCAGCTACATTCCCAGTTTTAGAAATATTTGCAATTTTGAGCGCAGCACATAATCAGCTACTAGACTGTTTTGCAAATATGTTTCTCTTCAATCTTGTGCTAACATTGTGGCTCGTATCTAAATCATTTGCCAAACGTCTTGAGCGGAGACAGCGTGATGACATGGAAGAAAATACAACTTACCAGAGAAAAAATATGTGGGAGGAAGTTGAAACACGTTTAAACCATTTACGCTCCTATTCAAAGCAGTTAAATTACATTGCAGGACATATGGTCACTTGCTACATTATCGGTGTTGTATTATATTATGCTATGAATATAGAAATGGTGTTTGCTGGAGATGCTCATTATAAAAATTGGGGATCCATTTTTACGTTTTTGGTTTTCTTCATGTTAACTTTGCTAACATTTCTAATCGCTGCGGATATCCCGAATAAAGTGGAACAGTTAAATGAATGGTTTTGGCAAAAGGAGAATAGAGATGCAGTTAATCCTCCTTGGGAAGTAATCTTTTTAGCAAATCAACTGGAAAATAAGAAAGTTGCAGCAGTAAAGGCCAGTGGTACCATTCCTGTTACATTTGGACTCTTTGCAAGCGTAAGAATTAATCACCAGGAATGTTTTAATATTTAAATGAAGACTGGGACAATAATTCAGAGTAGTTTCAAATTTTTTGCTGCAGATGGTCACAACTATGATAACTTACTTTATCATGTGTACAAACACGGACCACGACGGATCTCGTAAGTTCCTCCACAACTACTGGGCTGGACTAGTCAATAGCAAACAGACAAAAATGTTTCGTGCGAGAAATGAAAACAATTTCCTTAGCCATACTTCTTACTTTGTTTGCAGCACAAAAACCAACAATTAAAAAAATGGCTTCTAGCATCTTACAAATTTTTAAATATTTTAAAATAATGCCTTTATACAGCAAAAGGTTCAAGACTACTTTTATGACTTTTTAAATTTCTTTCTGTTCGTAAAAATAAAATTGTTACAGTGGCTCACTAATAACATGTCTTACAGTAGCTCTTTTAAAAAACAATATAAATTCCAGCACTGCAAACAATGCGCTGAACAGAAGACAAAAAGCCCATAAAGTAAACACAGCAATTACTTTCCCTTCCATTTTCAACCTCCCAAACATTTCCTCCTGATCACTTTCTCTTTCCAATTTTTTTGTCATGCCTCTAAATCTTCCCCTGTTTTCCCTTTTAATAGTTACGAGTCCCGTGTAATATTTGTCCATCCAGTATCTGTAAATACCAGATTCTACTATTTTCTGAAATTTTTTCTCAATTAGTTCGCTCCTAGGCGGAATCATCCCATAAAAACCAGATCCAACACGGATCAAATTTTCGCCCAGAAAGCAGCGGCTTTTCTGCTTCCGGTAATGAATAGCAAAATCCTCTGCCTCCTTGGCGACAAACACGGCCGTTGCCCAGTGAAGTATGACTGCAGTACTTAATGAATTTGAAGTCAATCCGATGTAAAACTCATAAGGTGTAAAAATCGTTGCTGTCCCTTTGTCAAGTAAACGACTTAAGTCCATTATGACGGATCAAATTTTCGCCCAGAAAGCAGCGGCGTTTCCGCTTCCTGTAACGAATAGCAAAATCCTCTGCCTCCTTGGCGACAAACACGGCTGTTGCCCAGTGAAGTATGACTGCCGTACTTAATGGATTTGAAGTCAATCCAAAGTAAAAGTCATAAGGTGTAAAAATCGTTGCTGTCCCTTTGTCAAGTAAACGACTTAAGTCCATTATGTACTTGGGAACGTATCTGTCTTTTTGGTTGGAAAAGTAACTGAGCACTGACGCCAAAAGTTTTGTACGAATACTATCGTCACTGTGATATTGGACAAGAGAAAAATTTTTCATTTTAAGTTCTGTAATAGTTGTGATCCTGTCCTCTGGACTTGGACTTACTAGGGTACTTGCCATTTTTCCAGAATATAAACTTGCGACAATCAAGCTAAAAAACATCCACACAATAAATAGTAATGACCTTGTTTTATGGGATGCTCTCGATATTCCTGGTGATAACAAGGCAGAAATTACTGCTAGAATATCAATCGACTTGTCTATGAATATAACCGTAACAAGGATAATGCATACTGATATCCATGTCAAATAATCAAAAGGATCCAAAAATAGTTGAAAGCTTAGCGGGGACACAGAAAGTCTTTTGGGTTTTTGACAATACACAAAATTGAAGTTCAACGGATCCACTTGTACAAAGCCTGTTTTATGGTTTTTCCTCCAATGATACGTTATTGTATTTGTTGGCTTGTCAAAAGTAGCTAACTCCGTAAGGATTGTTGGATGTCTGTGTTGTTTTGGGAGGCCTTTGTTTATATCATGGGCAGTTATCAATGTGGCATTTATTGCTGCAGCTATAATTTGTGATAGAATAATTGGTGTTTTATATAGAAAGCAATTATTGTCGCATCGTTTTCTATAATTTTGTCGATCGTCTGAAAAAATATTGAGGGAGGTGTTGCTCATCCAATGCCAATAGTTATAATAAGCTAAAAAGTTTTCAGAAATATTCATGGTTAAATTTGCTTAAAATATTTGCTTGTAACGCTTGTATTACATGTAATTGAACTGCTATGAAATAAATGCTTCTAATAATAATTTTGTGACCGCACAAATTTTTAATATTACTCGTTCAATCAATCAGATTGCATCATTTATCTTGAGTTCTAATAACATAGTAAGTAAAATGTCCATTATCTGGCAGCTTCAGTCAATCATGCAAAATTGTAGACATTAGTATATATTTGTACATAAAATGAAAATGTCACTTAAAACACCTTTTTCAAGTAAATAAATTAAAAAACCAGCAGAAAGAAACAGAACAATAACATGGAAACCCATTTTCTGAAACGCACTTACTTAAATACTTGAACAGGGTTTCCACCTAGGTAACTCAAGTGATTTTCTCAATTTCAGTTTAAGAAAAATCATAATATGATTTAAGCAGTTTTAAGAAAAAGAATATCAAACAGATATAATTTTTTTTCAGCACATGTTTTACTTTTGACAGTGACAACCTCAATAACTTGGTACTTAACATGCTTTTGTAGCAGCACTAATCAATCGAAAAAAAGATACATGTTTTAACTGATAATCTGAATTTCAATGTCATTTACTGATGTATGATACGTTTAAAGCTTTTAAATTTTATTGTTCTAATAAATTTTCGATGGCCAAGGCCATAGTCCAGTAGTTGGATATAAAATCATTTTGACTGGTAGGAGTGTTTACTAAGAAATTAATATTAAGTCAGCCAAGTCAACGACATATAGGCTTGCGCACCATCCACTCATTTCCAACAACTTTAGGGAAAACTTTGTAGTAAGGTCACTTTGTTTATTTTCCTGTGGTAATAAGTATGCACTATAACAAGTTGATCACAATTCACGTGCAAACATTTTATACGTATTGACATATGTAAATGTATCAGTTTAACTGCATAAAAGTAATATGATATGATATACCTATATTACGTTGCATAATATGTAGTAAAATATTCGGTTAAGATTCAAATATTATTGACTTGATTTAATGAACGAAAAATACATAAGCTTATAACGTCTACTTCAAAAATTACGACTTAAATAAACCACAAAACGGAAATGTAAACTTGCCTCTTTACAAAGAAGAACACATTTTTGGGTTTTTTTTTCTTTAAGCCAATAGACATATCGTCAGAATTTCTGAGTCAGGAAGCAATAGATGAGTTCCATTTTCCATGTTCCTTTTCTTTATATTTCATATTAGTGTCCATGCTATTGGCTGCTGTCAGTTTTTTTTACATGGTAAACAATTTTCAAACCACACTAGCCATGAGCTGCGCATTGATTTCCCTTAGTTCCATTACATCCGTTCTACTTTTACATCATTGCCACGGGTTCTTTGCTGAATGATACTAAGAAAAAGGAAAAAGAAAACCCAAGAAACAACTGGACCAATATCCTGTTATTTCCGGTTTAGAAATATTCAGAACCATGTTAAAAATGTCACACCACCTCATTATTTTGCCTTTATTCTTCATTTTTTGACTTATCAAGCAATATGCAGAAGAGTGACCTCTTCAAAAACTAGAAACCGTACTGGAAAAGTCGTTAGGAATAAATCCATTTTGTTTGTCTTACTAACAATGGCGTCTGAGTCGGATAATGCATATACTGCAATGGACTTTCCATTACAACTATGTTCCAAGGATCAAGTGAGTATTGGCGACGAAAATGAAGTCCTTGCAACCTTTCTTACCGAAGAATTTAAAATACATTTGAAACTGCTGAAACTTGCTTCGAAACCTTTTACTTCCAAAGAGGACCTCAATAACTTGGGTAAAGTTTCGCCAGACATTGTAAATAGATTGGACCAAAGTCAAGGAGCTGCACCGCTTCACTACGCGTCAATGCATGGTAACCTTCCAATGGTTGCCTTTCTCCTTGAAAATGGTGCTGACACGGATATTCTGGACGATAACAAAAGAGTAACGCCACTTGCATGTGCTGCAGCATATGGACATTTGGAAGTTGTTAAAGTTCTGTTGGCAAGCAATTGCGATGTAGACTCGGGATTGAATAACAAAAACCCTGATCATCGCATACCACTGGTGTGGGCTATAAAAGGGAACCATCCGGAAATTGTGCAATGTCTTTTGGATAGTAGTGCAAGTCAAAATTCTCCAATCCTTTACGCAGAAACGCCCATACATGCTGGAGTCGTATCTGGATCACCAGAAATCATCCAAATGCTGATAAAAGCTCAAGGGGCAAATATCCGGGCGGACTCTCAAATGGGTGCTGAAGGAGATACTCCACTACATTTGGCCGCGTCTGGAATCTATCCCAATTCTCTAGAGGCTTGCAAAGTTCTCGTAGAACAAGGGAATGTGCAGATCAACGCATTGAATATTAACGAAAAAAGTGGGATTCCTTTTAAAGTTTCAATGATTTGAAAAAGATTTATAAAAGTAAAAATTAACATTTAAAAAAATATTGGTTGTTTTAGCTCCATTACATGAGGCTGCTGCATCACAAAATGCAGATACGGTCAAGTTTTTACTGTCGCACTGGGCAAAGGTAAATGCTGTAGACAAGGATGGTAAAACTCCCCTGTTTTATGCGATAGGTGATTCTGAATGTGCACTAAGTTGCATGGAAACGCTAATAAAAATTGGAAAGTGTGATGTTAACCATCAAGATAATCAGGGAAACACTGCGTTACACACAGCCGCGCTCTATGGTGCAGCAAATGCTGCAGAACTTTTAATGATCAATGGAGCAGATTTCTCAATCAAGTAGGTTGACAGTATTAACAAAGAAACCAAAATGAGGTTAGGAGAAAATGTTAATTTTTGAATATTTTTCCAGAGCTGGACACACCTCAGCCTTGTCCATTCTACGAAGAAAAATTCCTGAAGTCAGAGAAGTATTAGCGAGAGTCTTTGATCATGCCGTGAGCGCAACAAGCTTTCATGAATCAGGGGGAAAGGATACCCGTCATGACTGTAAGGTCAAGGTCAACTATAAATATGTTCTCCCCTCAAATCACCAACTGATAACTTCCCCCGGATCTCCTTCTGAAGACCAACAAATCAAAAGAAACGGTACTGGAGGACCCAGAATGGCTTTCTTATTCAAAAGTACAAACGAAGAGGATAGAGGTCTACAGGCAAAAGCTGGAAGGAAGGAAACCTCAAAAATAAAATGCCTTGTAGACGAGGACCTAGCCTGTCTCCTAACGCACCCAGTGGTAGAATCCTTTTTGGAACTGAAGTGGACAAAAGCAAGACGCATCTTTTTTCCCACTCTAATATTCAAAGCGATTCTCGTTTTACTCTTTTCGGCATATGTCGAAATGCCGTATGTTTTCAATGGAAGGTTAATTGGAATGCAGCACATGGCGATTCCCACTTCCAACGCGACAAATCAAACAATGGCGATGATGATGATGAACTGCTCTGTTCCCATGATGAGCGCTGCAGTTTCAAAAACTACTACACCACCACCTCCTCCTCCTCCATTGCCTAGCATACCACCTCCAACATGGTTTAAGGTGATGTACGTTGCAATAGTTACCATGGCGACAATAAAGGGGTTGATGGAACTTATGCAAATTTTACGTGCACCCAAAACTCAGCTCCGAACAGTTCATCCTTATCTTTCTTTGGCTGTATTGGTAATCATGATTGGCTATATGAGACCAGCAATTTGGAAAAGGTAAAGTGAAAACTACGCACGTCAGGAGATAAAGAGCTGTCCCTCTATCCATGAGTAAATTTAATGAATTTATATTTCCAGATCGGCAGACCAGCTAACCCGTTCTGTGGCTGCTGTAAGACTAAATATTAGGCACGCATTAACGTTTTACAAATGTGAATATTTCTATGAAAATATTTTGTATTTATTTTCTGTAGTTGGGCATTTTGCTAGCCTGGATGGATATTTGGATAGATAGTGGCCGATTCCCCCAAGTCGGTCTTTCCATACGAGTGTTCTTTCAAGTTTTGAAAAATTTTGCAAAGTTCATGATGCCCCACTTTTGTCTAATGGCTGGATTCGTGCTTTCCTTTACTCTACTTTTTCCAACTGTATGTAGCGTTTAAATTTTAAAATTATTTTAAAAATTATTAGAAGAAGAAAACACAGATATTTTAATGCTAATTTTTCGATTAATTTTACAGAACCCAGGTACTTACTACCTAATGCCTTAAAGAAGAAATTATCTTGACACGACGGTGGTTACCGTTACATTTTGTACAAAATGAGGTAAAGAGATAGTTTCATTTTATTTGCTTTCGTTTTTTCAGAGTTTTCCGGGATAGCATTCACACTTACAAAAATAATTAGAGTGATGGCTGGTGACATTACGATTGTAACTCAAGGACAGAGGATGCTTTTACCTGATACTCCTACATCCGAGTTACTGGCACATGTACTGCTGGTTTATATTTACACTGCGTATGTGCTCATTGTTGCTATCGTTTTGGGTAATCTACTTATCGGTTTAGCCGTCAACGACATTCAAGGGATTTACGCCGGGGCGTCTGTAGACAAGTTAGCCAAGGAAACTATACTAATCAACACGCTAGAGTCGAATTTTGGGGGAAAATGGTCAAGAAACTGGGTGCCGAAAGGAGTTCTCATAAAGTATACTAATTTGTTTCACCCCTCATCCCAAACGTAAGAAGCTGCAGCATTACCAATCGTATTTTTTGGGTAATGAAATGGTTATACTTCATAACTGACATGGCTTTTATTATGTCCAATTTATCAGCAAAATCCTGACATTTAAGCCATATGATTCACGAGACTCGAAATTAAGCAAGGAGCAAAAACTTGCTCTGCTAAATATCGCAAACGTTGTCAAGGTAACGACCGACTCGCCTTCAAAGGAGGAAACAGAAGAGGTGCACGACATTGAGGCTACTGCGCCAGTTTCCAAACACATTCAACAATGGAGGGCTGTCGCAAAGAAAGTTAGAAAATCTCACGTGGATGAAGACCAGAAGGTACTGATGGAGAAGATTAGTGAATTGCTTTCAAAGTTCATCGCTGACAAACAGGCTAAAAATTAATTACTACTAATACTACTTTCATGATAAACTATTATTATGCATAAGAAAATTTCTGCAATAAAGGAAAAGACAAGCATATTATAGTGTACATCCTTTTTGCTCTTGCACTCGTTGCACTTGCATCAACTTCATTTAATTTAAAAGACACAATGCTTCTGTTGGCACTTTTCAATTTTTTGCAATTATTCATTAGTCAGTGTGTATAACATCAAAAAAAAAATCAGTACATATAATATGCAGTATTATTTTATAACAGTCTTCCAATAATTGATTATTATAAGTGTATATAGTTAATCTCAACTCCATATTTTTTACGTAGAAATGCATTTTTATTCCAAGAGTTTTTATTTTGAACCATGGGATAGGATATATGGATTCGCAGTATCAATATGCATAACGTATGAACATTTTGAAAACATTCTGGAATAAAAATTAAGGTTATCAATGTGATGTATTTATTTAACTTCAAGGGTAAATTAGTAGAGTGCCTTCTTTTCTGGTATCTTGTTATTTGCAAAGTAATGCCTTTTCCTACATCACATTCCATAGAAGATACAAACTACATACATAACCACAAGAATTTTGTTGTTTTACTGGGAAAAAAATATTTGGCTTGAGTATGTCGTGGTGAAGAGCAAAGCAGAAGTGTCAGTCAATAAATACTGCTGTAGTACTGACGATGAATGCTGGTAATTTATTTACATCTAGTTTGCTATTAGATTGCCCGATATAGTTACCTGCATTTATCAGTTCTTCAAGTCTTAAAAGTCACCCCAAATTGTGCTGTCATTCCAGCATTTCCAAAGATATTCATTAAGCGCCCTGATTTGGTAGTAAAAAACGGGTAGCTACCAAAATAAATTTCAAGGTTCACAAATAAACAACTCTTCAAGGTCGAATTTCGTGGCTTTCAGCAACAAACTCATAACTTAGTAAAGCTAAATTCAGAACTGAACTTAGCTCTACCAACTTTGGTTAGTCATGGTTTTTCCACATACCATAATAGATTTTGAGTTTTTCCTGTGAAAGGTTTCTGACAGCATTTTTCCTCGGCTATTATAGCAAAATATTATGCACTGCATTTGTTTCATATGAATCAAGTAAAACGTCAATATATGCAATTGTGCTGTGATTTGGTAAACAAATAAAAGATGCCCAATGCCCATTATGTTTTATAATATGCATTATCTGTTTATTTACTTATTTGATATTAATAATTATGAATGCATTTTTGATAATAACCAACTGATGTTCAGTGACAATCATTGAGCCAGTAAGACTGTTTATAGATACTTCTTTTCTTGAACAATGTGGCAGGCAAAATCAATACCGCATTTCCTGTGGTTAAACCAATGCATAAATTCGTGATGCCAAAAGCTTATGTTTTGTTTTGGTTTTTCATTGTTTATTATTGAAACAGAGCAAAACAAATTTTGTAAATCCCCCAAAATTCTAAATATTTCTATAAAACAGTTAAAACCGACTGTATTTTCATCCCAGCAATAATGGTTTCTCCGCCCATCTTGAACACAATGGATTCTCCACCCATTGTACATACAATGGATTTTCCATTGGAAACGCGTTCATTGGACCAACTGTGTCTTGATGGCGACGGTGACAGTAGTACATTCATCAATCTGGCACATTTCAAACTTTTAAAACTTGCTTCATCCCCGACAGCTTCCAAAGATGATATCAATGCCCTTGGTCAACTTTCTCCAGAGATTATCAACAAATTGGACGAAACTCAAGGGGCTTCTGCGCTTCATTACGCTTGTATCAATGGTAACCTGCCAATGGTTACATTTCTATTGGATAATGGAGCTGATGTTGACATTTGGGATGAGAACAAAAGAGTAACACCACTATCGTGTGCAGCAGCATTTGGACATTTAGACGTAATCCAGTCTCTTTTGGGGCGTGACTGCGATATTAATGCTGGATTGCATATAAAAAGCACTGCACAACGGACACCACTGGTCTGGGCTGTAAAAGGAAGCTACGTGGAAATTGTCCGGTATCTCCTGGACAAAAATGCCTGTCAAAATTCCACAGTACCCTGTTCCAAAACGCCAATACATGCTAGCGTTATTTCTGGCTCGCCAGAAATCCTTAAAATGCTGATAAATGCGCAGGGGAAAAATGTCAGGGCGGATTTTCAAATGGGCCCTGATAAAGACACTCCCTTACATTTAGCTGCTTCTGCGGTGTACCCAAACTCTTTGAAAATTTGCAAAATTCTCGTGGAACAAGGAAGCATAAAGATAAATGCAAAAAACTCAAGAGACAA
>JAHZMZ010001898.1:0-28581 GCA_027743805.1 Lepidocyrtoides sp. E14
TGAATTGCAAATTTTGGGAATGGGACGGTTGGCCTACCACCCGTGTTGTTATTATAAAAACCTATTCCTTCATCATGGGGTAAATATTTTCGGAAGCAGTAAACGAAAATGCTTTCAAATCAACAATAAAAGACTACATCAGTTTAACACTTGTATACCTCAAGGAATCAAATCGCTTTGCCAATCCAAACACATCTCCAGCAAGAGAATCCATTTTCTTGTTGGTAAGCCCTCTTGCTCCTGAAAATTTAAACCAAGAATACTATCATGTTATTGCTACAAAAGGTATTTTATGCAACCAGGTTTGGAGTCTTCGTTTCTTCTGAAACTAAATTGCGACTGTTATATATTTTATATTCTTATCTGAGTACCCCGATGGTTTCACAAGGGTACACTGACAAATTCAGTGCTCTATCATTTCGACATATTCAAATTGAAGGAAAGCATGCATGCAAAATGAACGGAATTGAAAGTAAATCGAGTAAAAAATCTAGTGTCGGGTTGGAGTCTCCATATTGGAACCGATAAGAGTGGTATGAGTGAGGTTTGTACCGAAAAACAAGTGTACATGTACAGATTGGAGACGCAACTAATACATGCAATTCAAGCGTTTTCTCAAAAAAAATATGACAACGAGTATTTTTATAGCTTCTTGTCAATCATAATAATCAAGTTTAATATGCATAAAAACATAGGTAATCATTGCATTTAGAATAAGAAAAGTTGTAACAGTTAAGGCATACCATTCAAAAGGACATTATGTCTGTCAAAAATATTGTGCTGTGGTGAAAATAAAGGTGAAAGCTTACATTCCATTCCAGAATCCCACTAGTGATGCTCACATTCCCCGTCTTTTGTGCAGTGAAAAATGGGTTGGCAAGGTTGGTGTGCCGTTTTTTTATTTAGATAAGGCAACCAATGTATAACATGCTGAAATCGTGCTTGAATGTGTCTTCAGGCAAAACAATACAGCTTGATTTGTTGGTGCGTAATAATGAATACAAGCATTCATTGAACTCAAGGTTATCAAAAGGTATTTCATCTTTGTGGTACATTAAACAACGGCATTGTAAATTGTAACAGAGAAACATGCCATGCAAGAAATTTGTGGTTTAGTTTTGTAAATGAGTGACATATCGCATCGAGGGTCGCCCATTTTCTATTTCTATTGTGACTCGTTTGCTTGTGTCTACGGATAATTGTTTAGAAAGTTACAAAGAAAGCAGTATACATGCAGCAGAATGAAATTGTTTTTATTCATATAAACCTCGTTTCTCTCTCTCGATTAACACGATTATATATTTTACACATTTTGTTGTATGCATAGGTTTGAATAGAAGGTTGTCACTGGTTTAAATAAAAAAGCCATATAATTTCCTTACAAGCACCGTGCATTTCCTTCTTTGCTATGTATTATATTACATTACAATAAAAGTCTCTTCATTTACGTATACAGTTTGGAGAATTTGTAACCGGAACCTGCCACTATGTACTACTCTAATTTACTTGTTTCATAATGCCCCAGAGGCAACGTTGTGTACCTACATAGCATTTTTTTTAGAAAGAAAGCATAATAATTACTATACTTAAGTTCCCCTCCTAGAGTATGAGTTTTCACATCTTTTTCAGATGAAATCTTCATCTTTGAATCTAACCTCTACATTTCATTGATTCAATACATATATTAAGGCTTATAGTGCACATATTATGTATATAAGTATAATGCAATGCATTTGTTGCATTCATTTGATCTTCTTTCTACTAAACACCGACAAATTTTCCCTCATTTTCCTCTCAGGTTGCAAAAGCACAATGTATGTACATACTATTCTATTTTTGTACCCTAGCAGAGTTAATCTTGGTGTGTGGTGCAGAAAAGCTATTTAGCCATGTTGTGTGCTCTTACTATACATGTGCTTACGCGTTGCTACTAATTGGGCATAAAAATCTATTTTAGAAAATTAAATTGTGTCGGCGTAAGGGTAAAAGTTTAGCTGCATTGTAGCTACTATCATATGTGAACAATTATTACAATTTAACTTATAGATTGAGATGAAATGGTAAAGTTTATACATGATATTTTGATATGCTAACAAACTACTTCTCAAGCTTTCAATCGTTAGCTACAACTGTAATTGGCGAATTAACTAATGGAAAACGAGAAATTACGATTTGGACATGAACTGTTCCCAATAAAATGATATGTAGTGAAGAGACACGTAAAGAGTAAGTGAACGAGGATTAATTTTCGTTAACTCCAACATTTGGCCTACAAAAGAACCACGGTAGAAGTAGGTTCAAGAAATCATGTTATGCGGCTCAATATGTCACTGGAGGGAAATTTGCTTGTTAATGTATTATGATTTCATAAAATTGGTCTCATCCTGTTTACCACCTGCCCACACCTCTTATTCACTTTCTCCTTTTGACACAAAACTGCACTAATATCCTATGGTCCGATTTCTAGTTTGATAGAGTGCGTGCACTAAAAAAAGTTACGTTACAATGCACAAGGTTTTTTGATGGAGGTGGGACTTTGGGATAAAACGAGAAAAAGCTAGCAATAGTTTGGTACTGCTTTACCTACTAGTTTCATTATTTTTATACGCTTAGGTAAGTACGTGTTTATTCTTTGACCTGTTGCTGAGTTGTCCTAACACTTCTCTTTAAAATATTTCCCTTGCCGAGAGAGTCTAAACTCCGGAGAAATGCGTTATGACCCTCAATGGGACCAAGAGAGTGGATGAAATTGCTAATCTCATCATCATAATTTACTCTACGCAATATGTTCCCTCGGCCAAGTGAGTCAAGTCCGCCTCCACGTTTTGGAGTTCCTAAAGCACCAAATCGCCAGCTAGGTCCTTTGTCAGATCCCCATTCCGAGCCAATTCCACTTAAACTTCTTAAAATATTACCATGTCCAAGGCTGTCGAGAGCTCGGGTTTTCACCACAAATGCTCCGTTTGGAAGTTCATCTGAATCTGTGAAATGTGGGTGGTGCATTGTCGACAGATACAACAAAGCACAGATAACATAATATTCTATTACAAGTGCATGCACAATTTTATTAACAAAAAGTTGCGAACCAAACTCAGTTTTTTTCATTCCCTTCACACTCCAAAACTACTTGTAAAACTACTCATAATAATGATATTTAAATACTGTGCAGTACTACGAGTAAAATCCTCGTTTGTGAAGGATCTGTTCTCTATTTGAACTCAAATATTTGCTATAAAAAATATCAATATTTAACGTGCTGAATATTTAATTTGAATATAATAAAAAGACAACAATTACTACATATTTTGCGGTGAAACTTCAAAAGTGCGTTGATACGAAAGTTTCAACTAGTGTTAAAACATGCAGAATGTATAGTCGTCTGTTCGGCTCTTAAAAGTGAAAGTGGACGTGCAACATGCAGACGCTGAAAGTAGTACCTGCTTTTCTTTCCAAGAGGTAGCCTATACTATACGATGCGTGCAGTTACGCTTTTAGAAGTGAAACATTTCAAATAATCATTATATAGCCGCGCAGTATAATTAATGTGGTGGTAATAAAGGAAGAAATCGGATAGTAGATAACGATTTTTTTCTGGAAACCATCTTGAATCTTGCCGCCTTTGATTTATTAATTGATTTCAAAGTACCTCTCGGGATAAGGAAGTTGTGGTAAAGTACATATAAAGAGAGAGAGAGAGAGAGAGAGAGAGATACGCCTACGTGCTCCTTTCTACCAAAAGGGAAGCACCAAATTAATTATAACACAACTTCTTTGGAACAAAATCAACCTTTCTGCTCCCTCTCACTATACTCTGGTTTCTTCTGAATAATGATTCATTACGAAAGTGGAAAGTTGTAGCTTTGAACTGAAATGATGAGAATTTAGGACGTTTTGGACGAGTAACAACATAGATATGCAAGCAAATGCGTCTTCGACTATTGACCTACCTTGATTGTAGTAGCTCCAGTAGGGTTCTTCTCTGTATGCCCCAGGTGATATCTACGTGGATTCAAAAAAGAAAAAAAACAGACGAAATGTATTTTGGTGGAGATGATACATACGCAACTAACTTGACTAAGTTTCATTTCATGTTTTCAGACAGGAAAAAATTGGAACATTTCCATTTCATTAGTAGTTGCAATAATAGATACTCCTACGCCGTACTCATTTAGCTTAAAAGTGTTCATTCAATTTCGATGACGAGCAAGAAGCGGCATCCTACCTGGCATCCGTAATTTAATTGAAAAATGCATATACTGGGGCATGCAGACATTTGTTGTGTATTTAGGGAATACCTGTTTCATTTAATTGTTTACCTACCTTTAAAATATACCATCATAAGACATACTGTCTATACTTTGCACAAGGAAATAAATCGAACTTAATTTTTACAAGTACGAACTATTTAAACGTAAAGGTATAAAAGTATCGTGGAAAGGGATTAACGCGGAACTTTTTTACACCATTGTAGCATCAAAACCGCTCCGCTCGAGTCGTTGCCAATTAAACCGTCGACTAAGGCTATGAAGAAAATGAGAAAAATAAAGTAGAAGTCTTATATTAAGCAGAAAGGAACTTCATCTAATCTTTTATATAATACGATCTAAAAGCGGTGTAATAAATACTTGTTCTAATTTGGTAATAGAATTGACCTAGTTTAGCATAGAAATAGTTAAAACGGAATTACTTAGATATGTTTCAAATTCGAATCAAGTCAATTCAATCATCTAATACAGCTCTTGCGCTCAAACATTGTAAGAAAAAGCATTTTCTCCCCATTGCCTGCGATTTGACATTGAATAATTGGATTGGAGGATGATAAAATTTAGGTTGCATACTTTTCATTAGATGAATCCTTCCTTCTTTCACAGACAGACACATTTTCGTGCCTCAATAATTTCTCAAATTTTCTTGTTAGAGATAATATGGTGGTGGCAGATCTGTGGTCATTCATTTCTGATGAGTAACTGTACCTTATATACTAAAACATTTCAACTTGAAGTTAACTATTTTGTCATGCTTCCAAATAAAAATATTTTCTGAACAGATAATGTACCTAGTCAAGAGAGAACAATCATTTCGTAAACAACAGCATGTCTCATTCTCATCTTTTGTCCAATATCCTTTGAGACACTAGACACTCAAGCACAAGTTTGGGCATTTGATGATTGGTGAAATATATGAGCACATATATCTACTAAATAATAACCCTTTTCCTTAATAAAATGCAAACAATCTGTTAGAATCCTTGGCCCGTGGAGTATATTATTTGTTTGTAATAATAACTTTCTTTTAAGACATCTTCAAAGATTCCTTAGCACTATCATCTCCATCATACTTGATTGTAATGGTCGTATAACCATTTCACCACATGAACACAGTATTCCCCATGAAGTTAGTATACAAAGTTTATGCGCCTATTTTCTTCGGTTATCACGCCCAATTACATTTTTATGTTCTTTGAAACGTAAGCGCTCCTCAACGTATTACCTATTATTTGTACACACTTGTACAAGTCGTCAACAGAACTTATATTCCCAACTTGAGTCATCGGAGAAGAAATGCCTTGTTTGAAAATCTAGATGGATGACGATAAAGGTTTCCGACTCACGTCAGTTTCTCAACTCTCAACCCTTTGCTCTTACATATCTCAATGTCTACTTCATGCATTATTCCGTTTCAGCCTTTGCACCAAATTAGGACGTGTGGATGTAAAATGAAAGCTTTAATGGTAAATAGAAACTACAACCATGTATTTTTATTGATTGGTACAAGCATCTGGAGGTTTTTAAAAATTACAATAAATTCTGTTGCAGGGGTGAAGGATAGATGTACCGTGACTAAAATAAGTTTTAGGGCTAAAGACTTCCTAGAAAGAGGTATAGCAATAATGATATGATATTATTTTATGATTACTGAGCACAGTAAGTACACAAATGTACTTTATGTAGAAAATTTTCGCTGAGTCTAAAAACAAATAAGATGTATTATGTATTTATTATGTTTTGTGTGTAAAAAGATGAACCAACAGTTGGAATGTACGTTGTAAAGGCTCATCATTTTCATGAATAATACATGAATCATCGGAATCCCCGTAGGACAAAACATAACCGTCAGAGAGAAACTGGTAAGGATGTAAGGAGAAAAGCTTTTTTCTTCAGAAAAAAAGAATGTCATCACTTGCTCGGCCATGATTATTTTATTGTGCTTCTTTATGTTCTGTGCGTCGCCCTTGGTTTGAATTGAAAAAGCTACAAGTTCCTCTGTATCTTGTGAAGAACCATTCCGTTTTCATTGTGTGCATACATACTTACTATACTGCTGTGTACTGTGTACATTTCTACTCATTTCAGAAAACAGAAACTACGAGAGAGAAAATTGCCAACATCACCCTTTCCCCCGGCTTGGTGAGCAACATGGACTGATAAAATAATCATTACAAAAACATACTTTGCCTTGAAGCACCATTCGATTCCTTTTCTCATGTCTCGAATGATCTAACTATAAATTTGTAGGTCCATCGATGTTGTATTATTGTAATGATATTAAAACTGCTACCAATAGTAATCGGTAGCAGTTAACTGTCGCCTACACCTACTACACATCCAGTTAATGAATGGGGCATAGTGTGTGGACAAGGACTGGCTCAAACTTTCTCCCAAGCAAGTTTTCATACTACAGTGCTCTCTTTTCCGACGAAAGAAAGAGCGACGCAGGTAAAACTTATGATCAAGTTAAATGCATAACTTTACCAGGCAGAGACAAATGAATGAAGAAGCAGTCTTTAGTGAATTCATGTGCAAGCAGTGCAAACATACTTTCTTTGCAATTTGCAATCAACCCGTTTTTCAGTCGTCATAAATGATTCATTTGACTTTTAAATAGTTTTTCTCTGCAAGTGTCTATACTGAGTTTAAGGATGATCATCTATCTGGGAGAAAATCATTACCACCTAAATATTTGATAAAGACGCGAATCTTGACTAAATCTTGACGAAAATGCGGAAAAAGACATTTTTTTCTTACCAGCCTGTGCAGTGAACGTTCTTTTGAGCTGCAACTCATTCACATTCTCAGTTTTGCTTTAATATCAAATCATGGTTTCAATTACGTTTCACCAAATCTACGAGACAGAAAATCTGCGGTAATTGCTGCGTAAAATTTTCTAATTAACTCTTGGGCAGTATGAAAAAGTAAAATCTTTGCATAAGTTACTCGTATAATTGTTATATTCATTAATTAATTTATCTAATGTTTTGCTCAATACACACTACTGACTTCCGCCTATGAAAACAATTGAGACTGAACGGACTGAAATGTTTCAGTAGATGAAAAAATCAAATCTCTCACTGGAAGATGAAAAAAATAACCATTGCTATTCATCATGCAAATGCTTGAATCCGACATAACTGTCATGCGTATTAATTTTCGTTAAAGTCTCACTATATAGTTTGAAATTGCACATCAAAGACCGTATTAACAGACGATAACTTGTTAAGTGACCGCCGTTCACAATGATCAAGCCATCGAACTTAACTTGCAAGGACTAGATGGTCATTATTGGTCACCCTTTGTAGCTATCATTTTTTGGTTACGCCACATGATGCATTTCTATTAAATTTTATGGAACCTCATTCCCTAGTTCTCATGAATCAGTTTATTGTGGTTTCATTCCCATTCAGCAAAAAGTAATTTGGCGCATCAATTTATTAGAAAAGTTTACAGTTGACTTGCTACGTTAATGTCAATACGCAGTAACGTGCACACTTGGTTTTGTCTCATCAGTTTTATTGACAATTACTGCCTCCCTCGTAAACGTTACTTCCATATTATAATGATAATATGTATCTCACGTGTCAAAATTACTTGAATTGTTTAAGACGGTTATATACATGTTTTGTAGTCCATACTAATAAAGCGTACGTGAATGATTGACTGCAGCTTTAAATGCTTAATGGAAATGCGTACCATCGTACTTAAGACAAAAAGCTACATATATCCACCTGCCTACAAAATTCGCAAACCGTAAGGAAAAGTACTCAAAATCACAATCAAATAGTACACCTGAGGTTCAGTTGACTGTAAAAGCATGCCTATAACTAAAGGTAGTGGTGGTATGTGAATTTCAGGGTATAACGTACCCTGACGTAACTGACATGCATGTAAACTGTAATATGTTCAAACATTTGGAACCTGTACTTGGGGCAAGCTTTGAAAGAAAATTAAATGACAATCGCAGATGGGAAAACGCAGATGAAGCAGGAATAAAGGTATTATCTTAGTGACAAAGGTGAAGTATTCAATTTCCGACGTATATAAATACGCCAAGTGGGTATCCAATGTCGGATTTAGTGTGTACCTAACCTGATTTTCATTTGGTGACATTATAAATACATATTATTCAAATTCCAGTCTTTTATCAATTCCCAGTCGACAGTATGAATTTAGAAGGAACATGAAATCCAATTAAAATTTTACGCTCATGCAGCTAGCGTAGCGGTTCAAAGTCTGCTCCTCCAAAGATCATAGATGTGCCTATGTACATGCTAGTTTGCCGTTTGACTTGGACGATTATGTTTCACCAATTGATTACACGTGCCTACATATTATGTCGATCTCTTGCTCTCACTCTTCTCACGTGAAATTCAGATAGTCGAAGCAACTTACGTGAACGTTACCTAACTTCTTCTCTACCTTTGGTTGCTGTCGGTTCACCAAAATTCTTTATAATATGGCATTGGATGCCTAAAGTACCTTCATATACTGAGACTTTCTCCTTTCCCCCAGGTGAAAAGTGTTTACATAATAATGTCGTTCTTCAATATATATGCATCTGTATGATCACTTCTATTTTTAGCAATACAATATATGTTGCAATAGTAGTTCAATGATTACATTGTGTGCTAACATCAAAACAACATAGTGTAAAATTTGTATAAGAGAGAATGTTTCAATGGAAGAAATTTGGAATTTTTTCAAACGCATTATTCATTCTTATCCAATCGGAATCAGATGCAAATTATTTCTTTTGATTCCACGAAAATGAGTGGCTCATATATATGCATTCATGTGTTGCTCTTTTTTGTCTCTTGATGCGTATTTTCTCTTCTCAATCATAATGACACACGTACCATGAAAAGCGTGCACACTACTTTGCTCCCCAAATAAATGAACTCTTTGAGTGATGATGAAAAGGCTTGTAGCAAATGACAATTAAACTCACATTCGCCTATCATTCTTTACAGCTTTATTCTTTGGCCAATTATGGAACCTGTGCAAATTGTACGTTTTTGCAGTAGACCTACTTTTTGCACGCTGTCCTGTGTGAACAACAAAGACAATTTGCTGACTATAAACTTCCGTGTACTCTAACAAAGACGACAATGACAATGAAGATAGAAAGCACCACACAAAAGTGAATTCCAAATGAGTAAAATATAAGTGATTATAGCAAACTTCAGTTTGCTAAAAGTATTTACATGTCTAAACAAATCATTCCTCTATGACCCTTGACTTTTGGGAATTTCA
Organism: Lepidocyrtoides sp. E14; assembly: GCA_027743805.1. NCBI lineage: Eukaryota > Metazoa > Arthropoda > Collembola > Entomobryomorpha > Entomobryidae > Lepidocyrtoides > Lepidocyrtoides sp. E14. The sequence continues at coordinate 9,528 of JAHZMZ010001898.1, forward strand.
AGCAAAGGACACCGTCCTCAGACCCCCAAGGCATCATATAGCATCATTACTGCACACTAATGCAAACATCGCATGGTAAAAACAATAACACATTCTTTCACTGTGGTGTTTTTTATCAACGTCAAACGAGTCATTTGAATTCGTTAACAAGAAATCAAACAAATGTGTGTGGTTGTAGTATACACATTAATTCAGTAGGGTTCCTTATTGTTTTTGTGCAAACCTATAAAGCACAATGTTGTATGTTGTTGTGCTGCTGCTACTGTACTGTTGTACGATATGCTATGTTGACTGTCGGCATGTTTATTCAGCAGCATTAGATAGAACTACATATTATTGAAATTATTGTAATATTTTTTTTTAGCAATTCTTGGTGTCATCAGAAAGTTGTAGGTACGTATATGACATGACTAGTAGTTATGTAAATTATTTCATCTTCTTTTACTTGATTATGCCAACTTTCTGTTTTGACTTTTTCCCACCTTATTGCATCTACTTCTCATGTCATGAATATGATAATGACATCCGTTAAGTGAACCGAAATGTATTTTTCTCTTCTTTTTTAAAAAGCGATAGCAAAATTTGTTGTGGTTCAGCTAGTTTGTTCTATTATGTTTCAAAAGCGTCACATTTTATACATTTCTTTCCCTTTTACATACGATTGTGTTACATTATTCATTATTTTATTTTTGCGAAAATTAGCTGAATAACTTGTGAATGCCAGACGCATCTCTTCCGCGTCATTTCCAAAGCTTTTTGTATTGCAATATTCTGGTGAACATTAATAATGTTGTTGGTGGAACCTGTATTTACAGGTAAGCAAGAGTTGTTTGCTTACCAATTTGTAATATGCTACCCGATCTTTTATACTGCTGTATGATTTTTTTGTCTATTCGACTTTGTCAACTTTGCTGTACAGTTTTGTTATATGTTCATATTTTGAAGCTGAAACCATGAGTTTTATTTAATTTGCTTGAACATTACTTTCCTCACAACAGCTAATTTTTAACGGCGGGACGGCATATTGTATCAACTTTACTGCGGGAAAGCTTTCCGAGATGTAAGATACCGTTTAAGAGGCTTCAATGAGAATATCTATCTCTAAAAATTACGGAAGCAAAGTACAAAATTTTCTCAACCCGAACATACCACATACTATGTGGAAAAAGTCAAAAACACATTTCGTTGCAAAGTCTTTGAAAACTAGTGTGTTTAACGGCCTTTAAGCTTCTACTCGCATATGTATCGTTCTTTTCTTTATTTTCTCAAGTAACCAAATTATTATTAAAGTGGTCCAACTCTAATTTCCAAAATCCAAACAACACAAGTCTTTAAAGCTTTTAGCTAGTTTTTTTTACCATTACCCATATATGTAGCAAAATGAAGAATGAATATTTTTCCTGTTCCTGGCGCAAATTTCAACTACCCTTGATATATCGCGTCTACTTACGTCCCATGAGAAAATTTTTGATTTTATTATCGTGAGTTTCTACAAATATCTAATTAAAGTATGAAACTCCTTCCAGCATCTAGTAACAATGTTATTTGGAGGCATGAGGCCGAGAGGCCCTTAGGCTGAGGGCTGCTTTTCTGAGTTAAATTTAATAATCGAAATGCTACACAGCTATTTTTTTAAATTCAGAACGATGGCTGTAGAAGAAAAAACAACCGATGCGTAATTTATATCAACTCATTTTTATTCGCCATTTCATGCTAGTAATTGCTTTAAAAGTCTCATGGTACGCTGGAAAGATATTTACTCAGATATGTATGGAGAATGCACAACAATGCTAAAATTAAAAACATAAATGATACATACAAGTCAGCTAATGAACAAAGTCATGGTGTGGTGACAATCATTGACCATTGGCTATACACGAATTTAGTTTTTCATCAAAGTAAGCAGAAAAATAGGAGGCTAATTAAATATAGCATGATAATTGAAGCATGTGTTTTTTCGACAAGGATGCCTTCTTGCACTAGCATACTAGAGAGGAAAGAAATCTTTAGTATGTTTGACTATTCTTTTGGCCTTGTTTCAACCGAGAAATCACGTATTCACAATTTCGGTATTTCCATTATGCTACACACCGTGAGTGTGCACTGTGCACAACCTTTTCTTTCCTTCTATACTGACTGATTGTATCGGATAAAATAGAAGGTAACTAAAGAATGATTTATTGTGATGGCGTAGATAGTAACAAGAAAAAATGAGTGTTGCACTAAGGAAAAGTGGAGAAAGAAAAAGTTTAATTTTTACCTGTTGTTGCTGCTGCTGTTTCAGGACTTCGTCTACTGGGGCTCCTAGGATGAATGGAAGGGGCACCAAAATGCAGAACAGGGCGGTAAAGTCAGTGCGAATCATCTGTGAAAAAATTATAGAGTAATCTTTTTTGTATACACAATTTATCAACCCTAAATTGTGTAATGCATGGCAGAACGTTCCATCGTCGAGAACGAAATGCATCCATACACACACGACATGCACATTGTCTACAGTAAAGGAAATTAAAAGGAACCACAGGAAATAGTTAATTCTTGAAAATGGGCTTTGCACGCAAAGTCATAAAGTGCTGTTCGAGTAATTCTAGTCTGAAGGTAACTAAGTACGTGTTGAATAGGATAAGACTTGACACATTCCACCGGAAGAAGAACGAGTAAATGCCCTTAAGGGAAGCGAATAGGTTATGTAAGGAAGATGAAAAAATATGGAGTCAGTAATGAAATAACTGGCGAGATATACTATATCCACTTTTACAAGGTCAAGGCAATAATAGGTAAAGAGGTAAAGATTAAACTTACATTGGTATGATTTTTTTAGGTATTTAGAGTAGTTTCACAATGCCCCAAAGTCCTAGAGATGTCCGTTAGAAGCTGTGAAAATATAAAAATCACCGATGAATTTGCTTCCGAGAACCGAATTTTTTTTAATATCGAATTTTCCGAGAAAAAAAATTATGTACTGTACCTTTTTTGAAGAGTTTTGAAAAAATAAGCTCTGTAATTGCTACACGAAGAAAACAAAAGAAACGCAGGAGGAGGGGTGACGAATAAGCACGTAGACTTTAAGTGGCTTTTGTTGAGTTTCAGGCAAGATTTAATATAAACCTGGTCTTAAAGTAAGTTGAGGGTTTATTAAACAATCACTTGTAAGCAGTAAAGTTTCCTTCTGTATTGAGAGTCTCTTGTGTGCGGCTATCCGTTCAGAAAAGTAAGCTATCAAAGGCTCTAAATAATAAGCGTCTGTTTCAATGCAATTGTATTGGTTTTTGGTGTTAGTTTGCTGCTTGACTGTCCTTGCTACTCGGGTAAAAGGAAACTGGCAGACAGAAGCTATGCCCCTTCACTTCTTATATCCCCTTGTCGTTTTCCCGACAACGACGTCGACGATGACTACTGCTACGACGTTAATGATGACGACGAAGATATAGATGCTTTACTGGAATACTTGGTGTAGGTGGTGGTGATAGGTTACCGTTATTGTTATGAACATTTGGTTGGTGGTGGTGGTGCAAACGATACTCTTTTTTTTTGTTGAGAAAAGCGTTCCATCGCTTCCTAGTTTATTCATATTTCCAAGAACATATCCTCTTATAAGAGCATAAGTAAACAGATATCAATGAGAGCATAGAGATAGCACAAGAAGAAAATCAGGTTTGAATAGTAAATGTATTTCTGAGCATGTAAAGAGTACAATATCAAGCGTACTCATGCGTCCGTTGTTGCAAAAGTGGAAATTGACGCTTTTCGAATGAACAAACTATTATTTCTAGCATCATAGTCTTTGCATCGTATCTCATTTTCTGTGAAGCAGAGTTTATACTATTCATTCAGCAACAGCGTTCTTCCGCTATAGAGATCTTCACAATTTGCTTTTCTTTTTTCTTCCCCACTTACCATTTTCCTCATCAACTGAATTGTCTGTTTTATTATGTGTGGAAACCATTTTGGTATCACCACCATCCGTGTCAATCTCTTTATCAGTAAAAATGTGAGTTGGTGTAAGTTAAGTGCATTTGTCTAGAGTTAATGGAACCATATGGCTTTATTTTACAAACATTTTGTCACTTCTCCCATAACTCACATAACCCTCATCCAGTACTATCAATAGAGATACTTCTCCCTTAAGTGACGAACAATTCGTTAGAGTCTCCATTCAATTAACCCTTTCTCTGTCGACTGTATTGAGCAATCTCAAGTTGCTTTTCAGAAAGCTTCGCCTTTCATCACTTTGTTCAACGATTTTGCAATTCATAAAACTTTTGCGCATTCATTTTTCCACAGGTGAGAAACCAGAACGCAAAACGAAAGATGCATAGTCAAAGTCGATAACAATGTTTCCCCATTTTCTTCCGTTCGGGTTTTTCTTAGAATTCATTACGTTTTCTAGCTGAGAATGTTTTACATACACGATGAATTCATTAAAGTAGTAAAAATGTTCAAGGTAAAAAAAACTCGCAAGCCGTGTTTTAATGAGAATTCATCATCTCGTAATTTACAAGAGAGTCGATATGCGGAAGAAAGCGCACTAATACGAGTAACTTTCCAGAATCGTTGTCTCATTACCATATTTTAGATATGCATGAAGATGGGCACAAATATTGATGGATTCGCTAAAATATATGGAACGAAACAAATGACCAGCACTTTTACATTTACATACATGCACCAGCTCTAGAATATCTTTTGTAATACGATATCTTGACACAAAATGTATTGTCAGTTTTGATAGGGTGGCTGAAGCGCTAGTACAAATCTTTGGTACATCAGTCTGCCCACAAAGGGGAGATTTCTCAAGGGACTCGTAACAGTTTGTAGGTAGTAACTACTACTACTACTACTACTATAATATACATACCTACTTAGGAAAATCACTTACACAAGCTTTTGTATGGTGTAAGTTGGAGAATGGTTGGCCTGAAGGGGCAACCACAATTTACCCAGAAGCGTCGCCGCAAGTCGACTAGACCTCTGCCGATATTAGTTGTCATTCATTAGAGTACCATCCTTGTTTCAAATACAATAAAATTTGGCAGTTATGTTAGTGCTACTCCCTATAAGTATACAGTTGTTGCTAGTTAATTATAATGAACACATTATTATACACATGTGGGCTTGTTGCGAAAATCATGGTGGTAGCACGTTGATTGTTCAAATTAACTATGTATGTATGTGTTGCTTGAAGCAGTAAAATTATTACCGTAAGGGTTTAGAATGGGCTTGGAGTGACATACTGTTGGAAAGCTATTTAGGCAGCACCTCTAATGAAACTCATTTCAAAGCAAATACCATACTAACTGGAAGCTGTTTTCTTTTAAGCTTTATCTGTCGTAATGACATCATCCCGCTTCATTTACGCACCATGAGTTACATCCGAAAATGGATAAGGAGCAGGATGTGGTTGATGGCCACATTTACTGGTCATTCCGTCTAGTTATTTTTCTCTTGTACGGATGATGTCAGCATACTACTAGACATGATGAGTGAAACGTTAGTACAAAATATGTGGACCATGTTTGGTTTCATAAACAGTGTTTTAGTCGTTTGACATGTTTGAATTTTACAAGTATTATGTATCTCACAGTTATATCACTCCACATTTTACGACTTTTGAAGTGGCTAGTTAAACCGTACTAGAAAATTGTTTGCTCTCACTTGCTATAAAGACGTAATATGCCGTTTGCAGTAATAATATAGGTACTCACACTGGAAAATTCTAGAAACGTCATCAGAAAACTGAGCTAGATATGTATATATAGATATAAAATAAATACTTTTCCCGTGTATTTGTCTCAATATTTTGCCAGTGAAATGGAGATGTCCTTATCTCTCGTTGGATTAGATCCCCGGAGAGAGATGTTTTGTCTCTTCATTCATTTGTGTGTAGGGGTATTTGGTGGTTGTTTGTTTGGTTAGTTAACTCGTTAGTTTGCCCTGGCTTGCAAAATATGAGCGTAATTGTTTGAGCTGGGAACCAAATACTCATGGAGAATCAAGAAGGGACTTCCTATTATCCCACTCCAGCATAATATTTGAACTGAATTATACTTTCATGACAAAAGACAGAACAGCTAGTGGAAGGAGAAAGTCAGCAAGCTGGACATGAAAGCGGGTAGCAATAATAAGCAATAACATCATGCTGTTAGTTAAATGCTTCAAATTTTTCATGCTTCGATACTATATGTATAGTTGTTTATGTATATAAACAATGCAATCAGTTTTTCAGAGATATCTAAACTTTCATGGTACGTATTATAAATACGGATACGGAAACAGCTTTATATGAAAATTAAAAAGAAAAGCAAAAGATAACTATATAGTACTTTTTACATAGGAAAAATTGTAAAAAAGAATAAAAATTACTCAACATTTTTCCATGCCTCCTCCTATTCTGTTTTACGATACAATGGAGCCATTTATTTCTATTTGATGGCTGATGTATTATTGACTAAATTTGGTTTACAACAGTATCTGTCACAATAATGTGTTTATGTATGTATGTAACAACCGCGTGGGTTTTAATGACGTGAATTTTACAACTAACCCAGATTGTCAATGTTAAATTGTCATCATCATCATCAAATAGTAAATACTAGTTAAAAGGGTGGATAATATGTCCTCAGCAATTTGTCATTGCGTGCAGTTCCTTGAATGGAAAATATTTTTGGTTATCTTAAAATTGTCAAAGGGAAAATCAAGCATGAAGATGACGTACGCCTTCCTATTGCCTCTCTGCTATTCCTACAGCAATGTCCTCCTAACGTTCAGTTCCCCTCTGAACATTTCTATTATTTACGCAAGCTTTTTTATTATGACGAGGTTGTCTATTTACTTTGTAATATAACCAAATGATGATGTACAATGCGAATAAATTTTTCAGAATTTTCCTCAGTTGAATAGCACAATGTGTATTTTTAGTGGTAATGTTCAAATAAATTGGGTGAAAGTAATTTTGAAGCTGTGTAACCCAGCGGAAAGGCCTTCGTCACATTATAATATTACGCTCTGTCTCCGCCTGTTTTTTCCATAATTCTCTCCTACCATTATCTTTTACTACTTCATTTGGGGATGGAGGGAATTACCACATTAGACATGTTTCCTGACAGTAAGCTAGTAGTACAATAAGTACACACGGCACCAAATCTATTGAAAACATTATTCTCAACCAGAAGAGTCAGATTTCCTCCTTGATTTCCCTGCAGGCTTGGCAGACAATGCCCACGTATTGTGATACGGTGTTATGCAAAGTAGCCGTGCGATTCAGATGTTCTACCAGTGTCACTTATTTCCTCTTAACATGCATTCTTATCCAATCCAATCGAACAGATGAGCATACAAATTTTTATATAATATTCACATTCCATAAGCTGTTGTGTATATACAATAGTATGTACCGCTTAAAATAAACTCCGTTTCGGCTTAAGAGAAAAAAGTAATGCATTTTTAGCTTCTCTGGTACTGCTGCCGCATGTCGATAGATGAGGTTTTACGGTTGGAATAATGCACATTGAATATGGCCTACGTACGTATTCCCAACCCCGAGTGAGAATGGCAATATATTGGAGTTCCTTTTTTACTCACTTTGCTTTTTTTCGTTACTTTTATTTGACAAGCAACGTGTTTTCTTTTTCAGATTTTATCTACCTAACTAGGTACTCTTATTTATGTGGATCCTTCTTGCTGTACTGACATACTTTCTCACTGAATGTCAACGTAAGTCGGGTAGAAAAACGTGGGGGTGAGCTACCAATAATATGCGTTAGTCAATAGCCTCCTAACCGGCTGTTGCATACATATTTTCATCACTCGAATTGCATAGTTCCGTCAAACTACACATAAATATTTTTACAAACCAAAAACTTAAACATATAAACTTGTAAATTTTATACTGAAAGCTATAATTACAGTATTTACAATGCATAAGCAAAATTGAAAAGCCGAGCCAAACTCCAACTCATTCAAAAGTATTTTTTCTGCTTTCAAATTTTCCAGCAGACCAGTTAAAATCAAGATTAGACACACTCAAATGGATTCCTATAGTGTGTGTCCTGAAGGAGAAAAAAGTTTACCTAATGAAATAATATAAATCGAGAGAAGAGAATAACTGGAAAATAAACTTTATAAAAATAGCATTTTTTGTAAATATATACCTACACAAGTATACACATTTATTATGTAATTTTACTTTTACAATTTTTACTCCTGAAAACCACAAATCAAGCAAGTTCCATTGTACTTTGTTGCCGTCAGCAAGAAGTGGAACTTCACCAAAAAAAGAGAAAGAAATGTTTTCATCCCAGTAGAATAGTACTTAACTTTACTTAATGGTCTACTCGACCTACACTTCTCACAACACAAAAATACATTTTCATAACACCAAAAGGCAAAAGAGTTAAATAGAAAGAGAAAGGAACTGCTTCTATTCATCTTCTAATAAAGAATTCAAATGTTGTGAAAAAAGTTGTTTGAAGAAGAATGAAAGCTACTTGGCATTATAAAAAGGTATTTGTGCAACAAAACCATATTATGTCACATGCTAGGGATTTCTCTCGTGAGCTTAGGCATCCGTCCGGTTTCTTGCAAGGAGAACAAATTGTTATGATTGAAGAGAGAGAAAGAGAGAGTAAGATGTCTTGGATTCACTATTGGGATTATTCAATTTTATATTATACAAATACTATACAGATAGATTTATGTATGAAGAATGTACACAAAAGATTGCAATGTAATGAACAATGCAGGCTGTGCTGTTGGATGCGACTGTAAAACCAAGAAACATCACCACCATATTTGACAAAATAAGGAACTTTCATGCGGGATACAAAAGTGCAGATGAAACACTGAAGTTTCTTTCATATTATTTCGGATTCCCGTCCACAACAGCTAAACACATAGTTTTACTGAACTCACTTTTGTGCAAACTGTGTCCGGAGCTTAAAAGTGATTCATGATATTGTGCTTGTTTATAATGACAGAATTGATGATGCGATTCATGAGAATTATGCACTTGACTTCTAAAAAGTTTTAGAAGCGGTCGGTAAGAATAACTGGTGCGGTGAAAGGTACCGTGGTTTTGTATCATGATACGCTTAATAAAATTATAGTAGTGTATGAAGACAAGACCTTGGATTAAACAAAGTCAGCAAATTTGCCTTAAAGTACAATAGAATGCAAAACGTGGCCTTTAAACAATAATTACCCTGATGAAGACACGCCTCATGTACCACATAAAATGTTATTTTTTACTTTATTAACGCCTTTTGTTTCACTTGTTCCTGTTACTTATTTTGTAACAAGGAACTTATAGTATCTCAGCTCGCCCCATTGCACTGCACTCTGTTCTTATTCGATGAATTGCACATCTAGCTGAGCTTATTTCCTTAATTTAACGTTTTACAAGGAAGGTGCTGGTTTTACATTTATTTTTAGAGAGGGAAGCTGAATACACCAGCGTATTATGTATATTTTCAGGTATGCTACAAAAAATTCATGTTTCTCAACTTTTTTAAACTCATATAATTCTACCTATTTTACAGATAAAATACCACTACCACTGCTCTATGTAACTATTTTTGATCTATAATCAAAAACAGTTTCCAGATTTTTCAATATCATTTCATTGCGATACTGTTTTTGAATAACGCATAAATATACATGTAGGTTGTAGGAATGCAATATGGAATAGAATGGAAGGTAGTTAGACGCATATCATAATAATATTACATTAACCAACTTGATACTGTCAGGTTAATTCAGTTGTTGTATCTTTTCATTAGTCTGAAAAAGCCAGCAAACTCATATAACGCTGATATGAATACTTCTTGGGAGGTCTTTAATTCAATACAATGTGCTGACTGAACTTGCATAACTCGATAATGCTACTCAGATGGACACAAAAACGACGACTAATTTACGTAGGCAAAAGTTTGCGTCGATAGTAGTTTTCTTTTTTAAAATTTTTGGATTTTGCACTGTACAGAAGATTCAATGCTTAACTAACATCTACCAAAGTCAGGGTAAATTTGTTTTCGATGATGAAAAGAAACTGATTTGATTTAAGAACAAACGATGGAACTTGAAATAAAATGGATGAACGCATGGATATTTCTGCGTATATATATGTCAGTGTAACATGATAAATTCGTTACCTTCACCGTAAGTATCTATCCACAACAAAGAATTTTGGAACAATACTCTATTTTGTTTCTTCAGCCATCGCATCACTGCTAGGAGCAAATCACATGTTGTTACTGAGGCGTTTTCCAGACACTCCGACTTGACACAACTTGAAGTGGCATATATCTGTAAGCAAACAAAGCAGAAAGAAATGTCCTTTTTAACCGTGGCCGAATATTATGATGAATAGTCTGCATCTTGAATAGACAGGAAGGCAAGTCAGACGAAGGAGATGGAGTGAATGGAACAAAAGGGAAGGCGGATGTGATATTCATAAACTGATAAACTTGTAATATACATAATTTAATATACCAAAAGTATTTGACAGTAAAGTTAGCGAATGCCTCAAAGAACTACCCATTTATCCATTCATAAATAAATAAATGCATATATGTACACTGTATAAAAACCAACTCAAACTTTATGTGTGTATCTTTCGAACATTTATTTGAGATTCGAGATTACAATCCAGTGTAATTCTACCTGGACTACGTGAATTTTGCAGAATAAAATTGTGCAGACACAGAATAAAAATTGGGGTATTGTGAGAAGGAGCTATGTAGACACTGCCTAGTAGGCTATACTAACCCTCTAAGACACGAAAATAATTAAAATTTAAACACTTCCCACGATTCATTCCTCTCCTTCAATTTATCTCTTACTACGAGGCACATTTACAAAAATCGTCTGATGGTCAATTGACAGCATTGCTACCAAGAAGAAAAGGGTAAACATTTCGATTGATCTTGTATGCACACACTACATACTACGGCTGGTGGAAATAGGAAATGTTCTTTCCTTGAAATACTGGGGCTGACTTTGAATCTAAAAATAATCTTATTCTTGTTGTATGCATTTCAGCAGGTATATTTCTGTACATTATGGAAAAAACGAAGGTGAAAGGTTTGTTTATATTGTCTGTTTGAAATTGGAAAAAGTAAGAGGTTTTGCCCGTTTTTCAAGACTTGTTTATGTCAAATTGCATGAAACTCTAAATAAAAATGGAAAGTAACAATCAAATACTTACATCCATCTCGAGCCCGTTTGAAGTTTGAGAAAATCAAATATCGTGTCAAACCATTTGATGCTGCTGCCTGTTTCGTCTTGATCTTTACCGGGGATGAAAGAGGCTGAATGTAATCGACGAAGTTGGGACTGGGTGATTGAAGTAGCTGAGCAGAAGTGTCGTCGTCGGAAGTGTAGTCAACTGGAGGGCCACTTCCGGCTAATGTATCGGTTTCCTTCTGTTGGTTTAGGCGTTTTTTTGGCTGTGGATAATATAACTTGTTTAGGACTTCTGAAGGATCCATTCCGGAAGTATCGGGAATAGTGTGTGGGGAAACATATTTCTGCTTTAACAACAGAAATACATTGGGAGAAAGTTGTTGCTGTGTGTGAAGTCCAGCATTTTTTAGCTGTGAAGCCGAAATTTCAACCTGACGCAATGGTGAGATGAAAATAATAATTATCCTCATAGGTATATATAAATGATCATAGCCATGCATAACCAAAACTTAATGAAATATGAAGTTCAAACGATCATTTTAACAATACAACACTTATCAGATTGTCGAAAATTGGACTTGATATTACATTTACTAATTACTAATTAGAAACAGAGAAAGGATTCAAAGACGTAGTGGCATGAATAATGCAACAGAATTGTACTGGTAAAGTTCACTTACCAATTCTCGGTCAGGACTTGAAAACGAAGGATCTGAAAGAGCTGACCAGTACTTGTTTGAATTTGATTGAACGACGCCTCTGTCTGCAGGGGACAAAATAGCTGAAAAAATGGATTTATGAAAACGGGTTTTAAAATTTTTTTTAACCCCAAATTGATAAGCTGTGATCTAACAGTGCTGTCTGTAAGCTTTATTATATTATGCAACACAACACATCACCTCATTTCCAAAATTGATATTTTTACACACACTGAAATACACAAACATATAGCATGCAATGAGTAGGAATTAGTCCTTACAAGGTTGACTGTATAACTTAATGGGATCACTTTTATGACTCCATTCTAGTGGCAATAGCTGCCCCTGTACAACCGGTACCAAACCCCGTACAAGCAGTAGTACGACAGGAACTAGAAAAGCAATTTTTGATCTCGCCATATTAGGAGCTTAGTAGTTAAAATAGTAAGTTAAAATTTAAATGTTTTATGAATTTCCTTTAAACTTCAATGGTTGCACAGGTGCAGGTGTCATCCTTTCACTTCACAATATTATAACAAGAAAAATAAACTTTGTTATTTCTTCGTATAAAAACTTGTTTGAAGCTGTGATGTCTCTTCAGATCTTGGCAAATCTTGACTGGATTAAAATTGTCGAAAAAGTCCCTTTTTATACGTAGTCGTAAAAGTACAATTAAATTTACTTTTTTTGTAAAATCCTCGTGGGTAGTACGTTCATGAAATTTGTTTTTTTTTCAACCGGGACAAGCTGGTATTATTTCAATTTTATCTAAGGCATTTTTTGTAATCTTAATTTTTCGCCTGTTGCTCAAGAAGCCACAGATTTGTAAACATACGAAACTCATCTTTTTGTTACCTCTTGGCTTTCACCCATGTACCTGATGAAGTTATAACGAAAAAGTTAATTAATTTTCGCCACAACTCTACATGCTGCCTCCTCATTAAGACATTTTAACTCAAGTGATGCTCATCCCTGAGTCATCCTAGGCTTACATTTAAACTAATGAAGCCAAAGTAAGATGATGGGAGATTTATGAGCGGAGACTTTTATTTTACATTCCTGTGCATACATATATGAGAAACACGAATAATGGCTCTTCGCCGCAAATACAATTCTGCGAGGAATAATCTACGCATTAGATAATCTCGGAACGTCATTTCTGTTTCTACCGTTTACACATTTGTTTCACTGAGAATTTTTTCGAGAAAAAGCATAAATCCAGTTTCATCATCCCAAAATTGAACCCACTGTTCTTACTTTATTTGTTGCAATAATGCTACAACGGATTGCGCTTGTTTCAGGTAGAAAGGAAAACATTATCTTGCCACAACATCATAATAAGCGTAGGTTGTAAAATAATCATCTCCGACCATGAAAGAAAGAGAAAGAGATTATAAAACTGGCAAATGTCTTACAACTAGCAGTAAATTATCAAAATGTATTTCTCCGTTTCTTTTAAAATATCTACGATGCAAGGTAGGAAATGCAGGTTCTCATCATCTATCTTCTCTACTATTATTATTATTTTCTACACAGGTCACAGTAGCCAAATAAGCTAAACTACACCTCACGGCTTTGAATCTGCTTACCATTAATTATACCGTTGTAAACAATTTTGACCTCGTCGCTACTACTTCTACAGGTCTTGTTTTCAAATTTTTCAATTTTTTACAATAAAACGACAAGAATTAACATTATCACTGGGCATCAACATCCTTATGTACATTTGTATTTATGATTGTTGTAACATTTGGAATATGAACTAGTCCCCATGTTAGGCATTATATTTGACGCACTGTCAAACAGACGCCAAACTAAATGGAATGAATGCAAGCATGAATATTATTAAATAAAAGAACCTTATATAAATAAGCATTTAACATGCAATAAAAAAGATGATACTGTAGAACATCGATCATTTTGTGCTAGTTCCGTGAAAGTCCTTGAAGTAAACCTGGACTGACATCGACAATTTATGGAGTACAAAATCCCAGTTTTTCTTTTGTCATGCAAGCTGGCAAAGTTTTGCAATTTTTTCAATACATAAAGCATCATAAACATTATACTTATAGGTATGTATTTCTTTTTGCATAATCCTGCTAAAAATGATAGGCTCCTCCGGTCCGGGTTCGCAAAACCTTACAACTTTCCCGTCTGAATACAATAATAATAAAAAACTATAATGACTTTCTGTCTATGTTTAACTTAGGTACACACAATTACTACCTATTTGGCATATCTGACTGGTACAGAGACCAAGTCATTCACCCACCGAGTTTAGCTTCAACACATGCATTTTGATAAACTCGTAAATGGATTATATATTTGTATACACTAGTCAGGAGCAGAGCATGAGGCAAGTATTTGACATTCAATTTATGCATTTTTACTATTTTCACCTGCTATTTATCTCGTTGGATAAATTTAGGTACACATTTACTGGCATGCACGACGATATTTTTATGCATCATCAAGAAGAACTTATCGTATTTTTCATCTTTCCTATAAAATGATACGTCTTTTCCTTTCCCGTCTTTTGCTCGTGCCAGTACGTTCTTTTCATTGCTAGTACGTTTTTAACTTGACAAAATAATAGCACCCTGGGTAAAAAGGAGTGTAAGTGCAGGTTTTCTATAGAGATGTTACACTATTTGCTAGGGTTTGTCCTCGGGAATTCCGGGTGTTCATGATATCATGATAAAAGAATATTACCTGAGAGCGATGGGTACGAATCATTATCGCTCAAAATGATTTGCTCATTTTCTCTGATGCTCGGTAAACATATTAATTTTGACAAACTATTTGTACAGATATTTATCTGCTGAATACCGCCCGACTCGAATGTAGCCCGGTCCTATACGTAAATTTTATGCTCACAGGGACGAAAAGTGAAAAGATTTGCGCACTATTCTACAAACGGGCTGCATTGGATTAGAATTCATTGGAGAAAGCATTTGGATATTTCAGGCCAACTAACCTTGCCTTGCACGGTTTTCCGTAGGATACCACATTGGGGCAAAGTGAAACGTGAGTTATTTGAGCGCAGTTGAGCATTGGTAATTACAAGGATGTCGGAAGAAGAGCTTTTCGAGGAAGGTTTAGTAGACCTTGAGTTGGAGAGCCTACCAGAAATGCCTGAATTTGAAAATCAAGAGCAGTTCGATCGGGAAAATGATCGGCGTGTATCAGTACAATCACCTGACAATAGTACTCCATCTCCGGTCACCCCATTGGAAATTGAGATTCCAGAAGGAGGAACTTTACGAACTTTAAACTTACTGACCGATCCAAATGAAGATGACTTTGCAAAGCATCTAGTTCGTATGGGTAGGTTGGGAATAGAGGACGTAGTGGAGGTTATGGACGCTGATGGATACATTATTGGAACTAAGGTGCTACCTCATGCGGAAACACGTTATTTGGAGGAGGTGGCCTTAGAAGAATCAACGAGACGAATGTCAAGAACAAATTCTGCATTTAGCGCTGAATCATTTGTACATGGAGTACCTGAACATGATCCTGACATTGATCAGCAGCTGCTTGATGACCTGGAAGAAGGGACTGAAAATGAGGATGAGGAAACAAGAATGAGTACGGTGAAATCTGAAAGTGGTTTCGTCACAGAAGATGATACTGGCGGGCCATTGAGACATCCCAAAACTGTTGAATCAATTTATCAACTGATTCAACCTGACCGAGAAGATGAGTTTAACATTCAGATAGGTCAGCTCAACCGACAAATCGCCAGTATACAGCAAGAAATATGCTTGGAGCATAAACAACGAAAAATTTTGAGAGTGAGAAAGTTCCAATTTGAAAAGAACGTCATTATTGACGCAATTTCAGAAGCTGGCATACTGTATTTACCGGGGAACTTTCTTCATCCCATTATAGGGTAACAAAGCGATATGAAGGAAGCAAACATTTTTTTTTTGCATTTTGTCATTGTGCATAATATTTATTATCTCAGTACAAAATCCTCATATCAATAATATACCTACATGCATACTTTACAATGTTTGCAGGAGGAGAGTAAATGACAGTGATCTGCCTTTAATACTAGACACGATTAAGGAGATTTCCGCCGCAGAATTTAAAGGATTCAATTTTGCCTACAATGAAATTACAGACGAAGGAATTACAACGCTCGCAAAGTTTATTCAGGTACATATTTGAAGTTTTTGTTGGTTTATTCTTTTCCCGTCGTACTCTTTGACGACTCCTTTTGTTTAAAACTTTAATTAAAGTAGAGGTAAAATTCACTACCGTTTCTAACTGAAAACAGGATCGTCCCACCATTACCTATGTCAATTTGGCTCATAATGACTTCACGGCAGCTGGACTTCACACATTAGTGACGTACCTAATAAACAGAGCGTCTTTACAGACACTTAAGATATCTGGAGTGAAAGTGGGCGATGAGGTAAGTAAGTGGTTCAGTCACCACACGTAATTTACTTACGTTTTTATCTATGGACCAGCACGTCTATTTGGATGACGCCACCACGACATATCAGCTCATTATGCTATGCCACTTTTAATATAAGTTCAGTACAAACAGAAAGAAATTTTCTACCATTTTCTAGGGCATTAACTCAATCACCTGTTTGTACATGTGTGGCAAAGGGCCGAGGGATCTTGATATTAGCGAGACCGACATGACAATGCCAGGATTCCAAGCCTTGTGTTCTGCGTTCAAAGCAGTGGATGATGACGATGATTACCCCACTTTTCTCACAAAGCATCGTCTACCATTTTCTCTGGGTTAGTAAGCAGCATACACGCTTGTAGGAAAAGAAATTTTTTGTTTCAATTTATCATTTAATAATACTAGATGTACACGTGTGAAAGTATAGGTATATGATGCATGTATACATATACAATAGCTACGATTCTGAAAGCAGCATACTTATATCATGTGTCACAACTAACAAACGTCAATCATGTACCCATCAGAGAAAAAATGCTGCCGACCACTGACAAGCAAATCATTAAATGCATTTACTGAGTAAATAGGGGTAATTGAGTTAGCTTATTTGCAGTGATACGCTGAAAAGAGAAAGTGTTCAAACAAAGCGCTGTTGCGGGCACCATTTACCTTTTCATACGTACGACCGTGTATTCTAGATCTGTGACAGTTATCTACTCCCACGAACGAGCGGCAATGAATGCCACAAATGTGGTGATGTAGTCTAAATAATAATTGTTTCATTTTTGTTGTGAAATAGAGACTTTGGCTCGATTGAAACTAGAAAATCACGAAACGCTGAAAGCTCAAACGTATACCAATCTTTGTCATAGTCATTTTGAATTGATGCCATCGCCTGAAAAAAATCGTGATGTAGAGGAGGTAATAAAATGATGATACCATAATACCATGTCGTTTTTCACGTATGCTACATAATTACATGAGTTGATTGAAAAATATGGCAAAAACTTTATGAATGGATTTTTGTTCATTTCCTAAAAATCAAATAAAAGGCTAACAAGAATTGGGACGATAATGACGGCTACAAAAGAGCTGAAAAGAAGCAGGACAGAGCTCCACTAAATGATGAAATTACAAAGATACTTAAAGATGCTTTTGATACGACATTGGGTGGCCCAAGAGATTTTTCTACTGAGGATAGAACTAAATTAAATTTTAAGGAGGAAGTAAGAGAGGCAGTTCAAATTGAAACGGAAACACAAAATCTTCTTCCAACAGTTGATCAGTTCATAGATGAACATAAAATGCTGAGGAAATCCGGCTGCAGGGCGATACGTCCTGATGGGCGGCCTGCAATAGTTTGTCCAAGTTTGTATAGCTTGGAAATTGACGAATTCACTGATGACGAGGGCTCTTCTTTTGCTCGAGAGCAACCAGGAAGGCATTCAACTCCATTGAGAGTGAATCCAATGTACATGGACACCTTGGTGGACATTGGAAAGACTGAAAAAGAAGTCTCTAGACCCACAGATAACGAGGTGGCTGATAGTCATACAGCTGAAAAGGCAACAGCAACCTTTGTTCGAGACGCATTTAAAGAAGCTGGAGCTCTCGCGGGAAAGTCTGAGTACACAATAGATGCCGACACAACACAATTGCTTTTTGCTACCATTATGGAAAATGCAAAGATATTTTTACGAACGGAAACTCAGATTGAAGGCGCCGCAAAAAATGAGCTGACTGAGGCAGAACTTCGATTGATTTGGGAGCATTCACTAAAAGTTACAGCTGATATCTTACGACCTGCTGTACCTGACCATTGTTTTATCACTGAAGATACCATGGACGTTTTCGTTGAGGAGTTTTTGAAAATATCGAGTGGCATGTTTTACAAGCTGATTCAAATCCCATTCTTTCAGGATTTATTTGAAAGAGCAGCTACCAAGGGGTGCATTGAAGCGACAAAGGAACTAAAGGCATCAAACAATTATCGGCCATCTTCTCTGTCCGATATGCCGTATAAAAGCGTGGTGGAAGATATTGTCCTTAAATTCTTACAAGGAGTTATTCTGCGTTCAGCAGAAATCATTGGTGGAGGAGATCCGTATAATCTACGCCATAGACTAGGAGGACAAAGCAATGATAACTATGTTGGGTCTAGTGACTGGCCATCCATCGTTGATATGACAGAAGAAATGGTAGAACCTCTTGTGGAAAAGTTTTTTGAAGCTGGTGGCATTTTGGCACATGATGCTTTGACCTTCAAACAGGTTTGCAATATAAAATTTGTATAGTCATCCACCAGTAGTAGCTTTTTAAAAAACTGGGCTACAAGAGTGGGTAAGGTATAATAGTAAAGGAGTATAAATTCCTGGAAATGAAATTCAGTGTGCTTTCTCACGTTTTTAGGAGGATGATATGGACCAAGATGATGGGATAGCACCGGCAAAGCTATATCTTGAGGGGGTGTTTAAGCAGTTGACTAATTTTCTTCATCAAATTAAGGAGGATGACGAAAAGCTGAAAGAAAGGATGGAGAAACCTGCAAAAAAGTAAGTTAGATTTATTTAGAGAAAATATCATGCACTTTTTTAGATAAAGGTAGGATGGGCTAGCTGTTTAGGTATTTTATAGTAATAATGATTTCTATTATATAAAATGTGTAATTGTCATCAATTTAATATGCCATTTTTAAATTATACATTTTTGTCGCTTTATAATTTTAGATTTTCCTTTTCGACAAAAC
>JAHZMZ010001899.1:0-16727 GCA_027743805.1 Lepidocyrtoides sp. E14
GTCATTTGTTGTAACTCAATACTTGCACCTAGCTACACAACGACAAGGCTGTATATATATAATATGTACCAATGGTAAATAGTACTATTGAAATAGTCAATGTTGCTGTGTCTCTGGAATTGAGCAAAAAATTGTTTACGATAAACTTGTCCAAAAAACGAAACTGTGCAAAAAGATTCGCAAATAAGATAAGTAGGTACGTAAAATAAGACTGAATTTATACAGCGGTTGGGAGAAATGTGCATGGTGCTATTGTGGTAGGAGTAGCAGAAGCTGGAGCAGTAGTAGTAGTAGTAATTTTGGTACAAGGGCAAAACTCTGCTAAACTAAACAACCGGTTGATTTATGAGTACCAACAAGAGGACTAACAGGAGTAGCCGAAGCAGTGTTGGAAGTAGTAGTGGCAAAAGCAACGGCAGTATTTCTCCAACTTTATTTTCTACTTGTTTTTTTAGCAGTCTTTATATCCTTTATCTGTACTATTGGTTCCATAAACAACTACTGGCATTGCTACAAACTGTATTTATTTCCTTGTTTGTTTACATTACAAAGTATTACCACTTTAATTGTTAACTTGAAAAATGTAAACTACATTCTTTCCTCCCATAAAAAACTGCATTCCTTTCTCTCTCCCTCTTGGCCTGATAGAAATCAATAAATAGACATACCGTATTATAATTCATAATGTATTTTGTTTTTTGCTCAACAACAGGCGTATAATAAGTTATGCGAATAATGTGTGTAGTCGGCTTCTTTAACCATAATAAATACTAAGGAAGAGAAGACTTGGAACGCAAAAGGAAGAGAAAAAAATTTCACTGTCGAAAACAAAGACGTCACAAAAGCTTAAAAAACTTAAAGAAAGCAGACGGGCATATTAAGTAAGGAAGGAAGGCAGAAAAAACACTAACTCTACTTGACTTCATAGCTTCATGAATATTTTCTTTAGAAAGCAAGTAAAACGAGAGTAAAAAAAAGATCTCTTGAAAACAATATCCTTTTTTTGCACACTATAAACTTTGTACATGTGTTAGTGAATGGAGGATAACGCTTGGGTATTTTTTTTTGTCTTTGAGAAAAAGAGATGGAATGAACGGAATGAAATAATGCCAGCTTATTTGCCTCTTTCTTTATGCACTTATGCATACATAACGTACTGGAAAGAAGTGGAGAGGAATTTCAAAAAAAACACACAAGAACTAGTACGACATGCATGCACGGTTCATACATACACTACAAGACAATTGAAGAGGACAAGGAGCAAGTAGAGGCAACAGCGGAAACAAGCAAGAATGTAGCATTTCCATGAACAGATGCATACAAGCATACTGATGATCATCATTATTATCAGCATCGTCATGTTGGCAAAGAGAAAGAAAATACAATTCTGGTATTAAGAATAGTTCACAAGACAATAAGTGAAGTAAAAAGTAAGAAGAAGAAGAAGGAGTAGTCAGCTAACAAACCAGTACTCGTCCATCTTCTTCCATTTCCACTTTCACTTTTCCACTTGTGCGTTTATAATACTTTAGTACGATAGAAAAAAATTGGAATAATAATGGTAATATTGATAATAATAATAATAATAATAATAACAGCTTATGTCTGTCTGTATGTGTTTGTGTGTATCGCTGTCGTCTGAGAGAAAAAAAAGAAGACAAGTATGAGTGAGTAAAGTAGCATTGTAAGTGGTTTTTTTATAAACATAACACCGCCACCACCTCACTTATTTTTCTGCTTTTGCTGCTGTTGATAGGTACATCTTTTTGAGTTGGGTGAATCAGTTGGTGAGATAGAGAGGGAGAAAAGTTGGAATAAAAAATATAATAATGTACTACTAGCAAGCAGGGTCAAGTTATGAGGTATACAAGCAGAGTGAAGTCTTTCTCTCTTTTTTTTAAAGGAGTCGATGCAGGAAAACGAGAAATTCGTCGATGGAATATCAATTTTTGCAATTTTTACACTCCCTCGCCCCTTTCCCTTCATTTCCTTTTTTTATTTCTTTACTAAACATGTGTGTGTATGTACAATGTACAACACATTATATGTATATATTTACACACGTTCTTTACTCCTTTTTTTGTTCAGTTTCAGTTTTTCTTTTTCTTTTTACTAAGCACAGATAGTGAGGCCGATTATCCCCTCTTGGTCTAATCCAGCTTTCACCGCACGTTTCTCAACAGAGGAGGAGAAAAGAAGGATAGTTTTTTTTTCCAGCAAGCAGCAGTTAGATTCCTGAAAAGTACATGAACAGCTTCCTGTATAGGTGGACCTGCACTCCTCATTCACTCCTCTCAGTCACTCTATATCGGACAGACATAGTTTCAGACACACGAAGATCGAGAGGGAAACTAGATTCCACATACTTACGTGAATGGGGTTTAATGTATCTGGTTTTAACAAACCATCATCCCATTGAAACCAGAGAAATATGATATGTATATGCTTATACATCTGTGTAGTTGCTTTATCTCACACTTTTGTGGTTTTTACTTGAAACAAGCTTCCTTCCTTTATTTATTTTTTCCTTCTTTAGTTTAGTTGCGTTTCTCCAATAAGCATTCACCTTCCTTCCTCTCTCTCTCTCTATCTCTCTGCATTTATTCCCACCTATTTTTTTCCACATAAATAGTTCGTGACCCACGGTGTGGTAAGGATGAGGATATCATAATACGTGGGCTACTCGTTTTATATACATTTTCTGTCTGTCCTTTTTCTCGTCATATTAGCATGCATTTACTTCAAAGGGAAGAATACGAAGAAAGAAAGAGAAATGGAATGGATGATGATGCTGAGCTGTTGTTGTTGATGATGCACTCCGTATTTTTAAAGGAAATGAACTCTTTTAAACGCTGCCTTTTTCCAATTCTCTTATCCTTTTTTTCTTCTTTTCACATCCATTTACTCATATTTTCATTGAAAAGAGTACAATCTCTTTTTGTTTAGATATAAATACAATATATGTATGTGTGTAGGTGTTTACATACCCGAGAAAAGATTTCTCCCCGTTTTCCTTAAATGTGCAAATATTATTAAGGTTAAGGTAGTAAGTAGAAAGAGAAAAAAAGGAAATGGTATCAAGTTTAATCTTGCACCACAAAGTAGACAACTTATATGTATGGACGCAACCAAGTGCAAAAACATTTCTAATCCAGTTTTTTTTCATTTTATGTTGTCTATGTCTATTTTCCAAGATGAGTGAATGAATTTAGCATTTGGCAGTAGATACACAAGCACACACAACCATCAAACATTATTATTAAGCAGGAAAGAACAGCCTTTCTTGTGTTACTTTCTCAGTCCGTTTGCTTTACGTTTGTTATCAACCTTGTCGTTGTTTTTATCATCCTCACCTGTAACAATATAAATGCATACAATATATACGCCATACAAGTATATTCAGTCTGTGAGGACTGTATTCCTTAAACCTATTCCTTTATTCTTTCCTTATTTGGAAACAAATAAATGCTCACTTTACATTTTACCCAGCACTACTCTCTCTCTCTTTTCTCTTGAGTTTTTCGTATGGAATTCATTCCAGACCATTTATCTAAAAGGCAAACCTTCAAAGGCGCTTACCTTTTTTTCATAAATAAAAACCCACTTCTTTTCATTTTCTCAATGTTCTTCTCTTTGTTTACGTTCCACTCAAATACAAACTGAGACAGTTTTCTTTCCACAAAAATTGAGTGAATATAAAATCATGTGTATTTTTTTTATTTACTCTTCTTTTCACTGATTTTCACTATCCCTTCTAGCCACAATCATTGAAGAAATAAAGCAATATGTTGTTGTATTTCTTATTTTTCTAATTTACTCTCAAATCTCAAAGAGAGTGAGAGAGAATCTCTTACTGGCACACTTTGTTTACCATACAAAATAAAATTTATTCCTCTCCAGATCCGTTATATTTGCAAGCAAAAAGAATACATATAAAAATAAACAGTAATTCAAAAAAATAAAAAAAATAGAAAAAAAACACTGGGGCATCATAACAACGCGGTGTTTTTTTACTGCAAAAAAAAGACGGATAAGGCTTACACGGCATTTTTGTACACTTGTACATTTCTCAAGGAAGCATATTATTTTGTATTTCTTCTATCTATATTCATGATACCGTCGCCAACGATGATGGCGATGCTGATGAAAAAACAAGGAAAAAAAACATCTTTTACCATTTCGTGATGTACGAGCTTCCCATGCTTCAAGCAAGACTTTAAATACTTTCCCATAAACTCCTTTTTCTCTCTCTTTCTGTTTTCTTTTTATTCCAATGGTGTTCGAAGGTTTCTGTCACTGATCTGGAATACAGATGCTGGTCATTCCCTAAACCTCACTGTAAGTAGTGTAGTTTAAGTACAAAGGAGATAATATTCCTAGTATTGTATGTACAACCATTTACTACTACTACTACCAGACACGTAACATGCATGCTCTTTTTTTCAAAAACCTTAAAAAATGTGTACATTGTTAGTGAACATATCATCGTAAAAAGACACGCATAGGTATACAAAGGAAATACATGGTTTCTTGATGCCTTTCCTCTTTTACTACACTACTTCATCAGATCAGAGAGGATGATGATACGTATAACTAACTAACTATGCATGCATGCACCTTCGCGCTTCTCTACAAACTTGTAAAAATGGATGGTATTGCATTGCACATAATAACAATAATACTATACGTTTAAGTGCTTATTGTTCTATTTGCCATTATTGCGCGTGCAATCCCTAATAATCCTTCAACACTCCCATCAGAAGAAAGGAAGGACAAAAAAGTGTAAGTAGTAAACATGTGGTATTTTCTTATTCTGCATTGTACAAGCCACCCACACACACTGTCATCATCACCACCACCACCAATTTTCCTTGTTTATACATTTCACTGTTTTTTGTTCAGCTTTTTACTACTCTAATACAGTGTCAAGGATTCCTGTGCATTTAGCACGGAGGAATAAAGAACAAGTAAAATGGAATGGTTCCATTGTTGTACTTGTACTGTGTGCAGAAGCAGTGTAGTAGTATTAGTAACAAGCACTGCATTTCTGAGCTTCGTTTCTACTATTACTGCCACTAGCTGTCTTTCATTCTTTTTCTTCATCAGCTTTAATACATGGGTATATATTTATGTATGTCGGTATATTTGTAAGTATTTTTTTTTTGGTATGGTAAAAGCAATCCAGCTCAGTCAGACAACAGCTCGTCAGCCATGGAGCAAGAGAGGAAAGCGGAGAAAAAGGAGAAACAAAGAGAAAAAAAGAGAGGAGAGAACGCACTGCTGGAGAAAGAAAATATGTGAGCCATGAAACTAAAGAGGTTGTTAAGTGGTAACAAAAGGGCGTCCGAGAAAAGAGTGAAATAAGTGGATATATATTACTTTTCCTGTGTTCTCCGCACCACTGCTGTACCATACTAGACAAGAATTTCTATCATGTCATCAGGACATGCACAGGGTTTATCTAGTATAATGCATATAATATGTAATAATAATAATAATAACAACAATATGCATTTGCATATGTACACACACACACAATTACATAGTGAACATGCGAAAATATTTTTTTTCCAAGTGAAAAATTACTTAACTCTTGAAATAACAGCGTGGTGGGGAGTATTATATCAGAAAGCAAATCGGCATTAGACGCGGAGAGAAACAGGGAAAAAATAAAAGAGGAGTTTTGTTCAAAAATAATAATAAAAAAATAGGAGAAGAAAAAAACAGTTTGAATCTGGTGAAAAGGTAGACAGTGAGTGCTTGTTTTGTTGTTGTTTTTATTCTAAATGTAAAATAGGAATAGTAAGAAGGAGGAAAAAAAGTCTTTTACTGCAGGTCACTTCCCCCTTTATGTTTATTTATACTCGACATGAGCGACTGTCAGATGGAGTAGTAGGAGCAGCTGCTATTATGTAATTCTCACTTTTTCCTGTCTCTCTCCTGCAGTCTATTTATGGTATTAAAGAGAGTCTAGTGATAAGTCAGAGTGCTGTTACAGGGACTACACAGGAATGCGCTAAGAAGACGACAACAAAACTTAATGAACATCAAAACTACTACGTAATATGTGCATATGTATGCATGGGACGCTAGGCAACAGCAGAAGACCAGGTAATTTGTAGCGACAAGTAACAAAAGATTGTTCATCGTGTACGGTATATGTCAACGCGGAAGTTGCAGTGACACCGGCAACTCACTTGCTTGTTTTAATTTCCTTTCTCCCTGTAACGTTCCATGGACAGGGATAAAACATTGTTGCGAGGTATTTGAATAAATTCTATACTACTTCAGTTTGAAAAAAGAAGCATACTTTTTCATGTCATTTCACTTTCAACCCTTAAATATCACACCATGTTTGGTTTGCTTTGTCCCAAACGCTATAGAATAATGGTTGAAAGGCTGAAGCTAATGAAATGTCCGTCATGACGATGATGATGATGATGATGAGAGCGAGGAGGAGGATCATGTGGTTTTATAATTTATGGCTTAAGCGTATTATATTCTAGAAGGCAAGTTCTACTGAAAAAAAAAGACCAACACAAATTCTCTTTTTCTTTTCATCTCCCATGTCGTTTGCATGTTCTGGTAACAACAATAATAATAAAAATTTGTTGCACCACTTTTGCTACACCACCACTACAGCTAAATGCACTACAGCATGGTATAAAATAGTGCGTTGATCACCGAAAAGAATGAACCTTCACCAAAGACGCCGTTTCAAGACGGGCATAGTAGTAGCTTTGCATAAAAACGTGAAGCATGACATTCGAATAAAAGACACGAAGATGAAAATGGTGCGGATAATAATGCACTGGCAGACAGACAGACTCTGTGTGCAAGAAAAAGAAGCATTCCTTTCTTGCACCTTCTTCAAGGATACAATTTTCGTAGAACAAGAAGTGGAAGAGAGAGAGAGAGAGAGAAAGAAAGAGTTGATTCATACAAGCTAAGCAGAGATATATTGCCCATTTAAGTGTTTTCAAATCCTCCATATTTCTCCTGTTGTTTGAGTGACAACGTTGCAACCTGCAGTACAATAATAGGAAAACTAAAATACAAAACGAAATAAACGGATCAAGTTAAGCAGAAAATATGATGATGCTGATGATGACGATGATGAGGTTGAGGAAGAAGAGAAAAAAAACAAGCACATCAGAGCAAAGATGGGATGAATAAAGAGAAAGATTAAGGCACGTCCGTGTGTTTCCATGTAGTCAAAGTACACTGCTCTCTCTCTCACTCACTCACTCACTCACCCTTATTCGCTAGACCAACACATCAATGCAAAACACTGACGCTAAAAACATAGTTTTTTTTGGGATTCTCTCAACTGTCAGCTTTGTCAACTTGTGTGTGTGTGTGTGTCTTCCTGTGTACTGTGTACATTTGAAACCTTCGAATATATGTATGTAGTATGATGATGATGACGACGACCACGACGATGATAATGATGCAATGGAGAGATAAAAACGACGGGATTTCACAGCAGTCACTGTCATTCATCACCAATCACAACCACTTATCCGCTACTTTATACACTTCTCTCTTTCTCTCTTACTCACATGCGAGCATACAATGTTAGCTCTGTTTCCTTCTTCTCATCCATATACCTACCAAAATGCGTAATGTTTTTTTTCTCTGTGAAACACCAGAGGAATCGAGCAATTGCATAATAATGTTCCCTTTTTCTGCCTGTTTCTTAGAAAAACTCTCACAATGTTATCCGATCATATTCTAGCAAAGTATCGTACAGATACACAATCACAAGAGAGGAATGTTATAAAACGAAAAAAAAGACAATTTTGAGGCATTTATGAGATGCTCAGTCAGGCTTTTCAAAAAAAATTATGCTCCTGTCTCCTCCAAATATTTTGCCCATTTTTTACGTTTGTCTTGGTGTAAGAAAATAATGCGCTTTATTATCATTTCTGTTTTTATTCTTTCCCCTTGGTATATATGATGATTGTGATGATGATGTCATAACAATAAAATACATTTTGAACGACATATTTTTCATACTTATACCTAACTCTTTTTGTAAAGGACTAAACTTCAACGAACAGAAAGATAATTAGTCTTCTTACATCTTTATACCAACTTGATAAAATACCTATGCAGTTACTAAATTTGAATTTCAAAAATTATAACATTTCTCGTTATTTTTCTGCACTGACTCCATCTTTATAAGAGGAAAGGTTAACCAGCGCCTCCTTGCCTTGCTGAATTCATGTTTGATTATTCCATTAACTATTTTTTGTACTCTGGCTAATGGTACATTTTTACTGCATATGAAAGAATCAATATCATTTGAATTAAAAAGGGGAAAATTAAATGCAGTAAATAAGCTGTCTCAAAAAAACTGTAACATCGCATACAAAACAAAGTTCTTTGTCAAAAATAAACGAAGGAAGGAGAGGTGCATGAAAATTGGGTGAAAGAATGGGAAAATGCTAAAACGATATTATAGCAAATTGCAGCAAATCTCCTAAAAAGAGACGTTAATGGTCCCGAAGGACAAGGGAGGGTGGGTAAGATGGAGAGCACGATTGTGTCAGCTGAACTTCTCCTCTTCCGTTTTACTAACAGGATGTGGTGCATCTCTGCTGCCGTCGAGGTTCAAAAGATGACCTTAAGTATAGCATGTGAATAGATTATCACGCAGCAGCGGCATATTTATTACACCAGGTAAAGTACCTACAGTATACATCTTATCTTGATGAACATAATGAATCAAAGATGACATGCTGTTAAGCAAACACTACAAAGCTGATTTTTTTTCTTCTTCGCTTCTTTTTTCTCTTAGCTATTGTTATTTTTTGAAAGATGATTAGTACTTTGCTGACTGGCTATTTTTGCATTATGAAAAAACTTTTGCTTAGTAATCCTTTGTCAATATTGTTTTTTAGAAGTCCATTAAAAGCACGCTGTTTTTCCGGCTATTGTTTACGAAAACGTTGAAAGTGTTGAGAGAACAATGAGAGTTGCAATTTATGCCATGTTTACTTACCCGTAACGTTTTCATGATGACAAAGCCTAATGCCATGGTCAATAATGGAGGTGGTTGTTTGGTGGAAGAAAGGCAAAGAAAAGGAGAAAAAAATAAAGCTTCGTGTTGCCATATATAATTTATAGCAGATTCTTACCAAAACATATACGAAAGCTGTGTCCTTGTTTCATTTCATTTAATTGGGAAAGGGGAGAGCCTAATTCGCAAACGTAATATGACACAAGGTTCGCTTGATTATGCGACAAACCCCAAATTAGAGTATAAATAATTTCTTCGAATTTATGCATATTATTAAGTCATGTACCTACTGTTTTAATATTTTCTCTACTTTTTCTTTTGCATTTCTTCACTGATTGACTATAAGTCTGGTATCCTCATGGTCATTCATGATATCAATATTAAAACTGGACAGGTGTAACCACCAAATTTTACGCATTTATCTAAATAGTGCCCAATAATAGTTTTTAAAAATAAACAACGCGTGACACAAATTTTGGAGAGGTGGTGTAGTAAACTTTAAGCGCTGGTGTTCCGCCAGCTTTTCCGATGGACATATTACAAGTTGGCAATACATGGTATTAGAATTCCAACAAAAACACGTCAAGCTAGTTAACTGTTCCAAAACAAGAGCATTTCCCATTTTTTTTGCTAGCTAAATGCTACGGATATAAAGTGTACAAAAGTAATTTTCCCTTTTCATCGTCACACAATAGTAAACATAAAAGCAATTGTAGAGCCACGTTATAGCATGACCGTGACAATCGGAACAATGGAAAAGAAAATGAAGACAATTCTAGGGTTTTTTTGAGAGATACACGTACATGCACAGGAAAATAATAGATTGTAATATGCTGGCATAGTATGTATTATACATAAAATGGGAGACAGGATCATAATCAGAAAAAGGAAGATTGTACAGCACGCACAATGAAAACAGCCAATAAGTGTATATGTATATCCGTGCAGCAGCAAGCAGCTTGCTTCTCTTTTGTAGAGTTCATCGCTCTGGTTCACGTCATGTCACAACAATAGAGACACACAGACAAAAAAGACACGATAAAGGTTCCAGGTGCGCAGGTGGTAGAATGGGAGGTCGGAAGGTGTAGTAGATATGCATGTGTGCACTATCAGCATCACTTCTACTAAGCTAAGAGGTAATGCAGCCCTGGTTAGCATTATCATCATCATGGGATGAATAAAATAACTCTAAACACGCTTAATCATCATCGCTTCTACTATTACAGCCAAGTGTAAGGATGGGGAAGGAGCAATAATAAGAGCAAACTAGAAATTTGTCACAAACAACAAAGAACTTTGTGGGCATGATATGATCATCATCATCATCATCAAAGTCGTGTAATGAAGTTCTTGTAATGTGTATAGACTAGAGAGAGCATGCTATGGCATAATCGTCCAAGACAGTTTTATGCCTGCACATCATACTCACACTCAAGAATATTTAGCATTCTTATCCAGCGATATTTGCAAAATGGCAATATGTGATATTTCACACGGAGAGAACTAGACAACTGGATTGTTTGACGAAGCAGTGTAAATATTATTTTTCATATTTTATCTAATTTCCACATTTCTCAGGTAAAGTTGAAGATTTGTCGTTATGTCGTTGTTGTCACTTTTTTTATAGCTACATACATACCTTGACTGTTAAAGACAGCTTTATTTCTTTGTCTGCGTGGTTAATTGGGAAAAATATAGAAAAATGTACAAATTTTTTAGCTGACATACTAACATACTGAACTCCGCTAATGACGATGACGAAGAGATTATTTTTGTCAATAAATGATGACGACGCTTTCCTCCTAGTTATCGTATCCAGTATCTAGTATCCAATATTCAGCTTTCAAGGACCAATCATACTCATCATCAATTATTCTATCAATTACTGTCCATAATAAAATACTTCAGGAAAGTAAGTAGACATTACAGCATGGCATATAAAATGGTTTTAACACTTTTCTTGTTCAAAGTAGAGACCGTATCAAATTATGTACCCTACACCTTTTTTGTCATCATCGTCATCATTATCACCGTCATTCTCATCAAGTACACATTGTTTCCTTACGGAACAATAAGAGGTCATTTCAAGTTAATGAGATAAGACTGAATGAGAATTCTGTTCTTTATGCCTTTTTTTCTCAAACGTGGCTTCATAGATTTGAACAGTAGCTTTTCCCAATATGAAAGGAAATACCACAGCATTACATCATGCCTTCTCTCTTTCTCCCTCTCCTTTTCTGTATATACACTTTTTGAGTAACAAAAGGATTTAGACACCCAACCCCCACCACTGCCACCACAACTTTTCCATGGGTATTGATATCCAATTAGTAGCGTAACGTAATATTAGCAGCAGCTGAATGAAACTCAATAAAAACAGTCGAACCACGCACACTACATCTACGACAACTGCCACTGTTCTTCTTCGTGACGAGCCCCTTCATCGTGAACGCCTTTTTTCCCTTTTATCATTGAAGGAAAAAGGTATCCTTTGTCTGTCCACACAGTACAGTTTCAATTGCTTGTTAGCACTTGCTGTCATCATTATTACTGCTAGCGTCGTCATCAACCTTGTGTTCATACAACCGCATGATTATACTATAATATGTGTACGTAGTACGTACATAAGGCATAATATTATGTATATCTATCATGCATACCTACTTTGAAGATATATGCAGGAGGCACTGAGGAAATAGCCATCGTCAAAGTCAAGTCTATTTCTTTCTTGCTTTCTTCTGCTCTTCCCTGAAGCTCACAATGTGTGCTACTGGGTAAGTCTTAGAAGTGCTGATCATAACTCAACTCAGCTGGATTTCATTTACTAGTTTTGGACAACGACTTGGATGAAGCTGTATAAGAGCCGTCTCTTCCTCTTTCTATCTATCCCTATGCCAACCCACCATTCTACTCTGCCAAATTAAAACATTTAATGCTTACAGAAATCTATCCAGCAGCTTAGAATCACGTGTGTGCATACTAAATCTTTAATTGGATTGCTTAAGCAGTGATTAGCTGGATTGGTATCTCTAGTCACAGGATTCCATGACCTGTTTACATACGAGCATACTACTTTAATTTATACCCAATATTTGCACTGTCTCTGAGGAGATTTATGCTCCATAAACGTAAGTATAACCAATCATGAACAGAGAAAATGAAGTGAAAGTGCTTATAATATGCATAATAGAAAAAATGTTCTTGAAAATAGATAGGAAATAGAAAAGTTTCTATATATGGCATGCGTTATCGGTATCACTTTATATGACCAAATATGTTTTACTAAGGAGAAGGGAAATGATGACCAAGTTTCCTTTCAGTCAGTAGCTACGTATTGAACCATAACGCCTGACCAAAACACCCTTTTCTTCGGCTCTTGATCTTAGGTATCTGTCTATACCTTCGTAAGCAAGTAAAAGGTTAAGTTGTAGCACTGAAGTGGAATAGCTTGGTGGAAGGTGACTACATAAAAAATGACTTTGTCGGTGTGTTACAGCCAAGGAGAAAAATAAGAGGAATTGAGTGACTGTTGGTGCAAGTAGTACAAGCACCAGCAGTAGTAGTAAATAGCTTGTAACATTAGAAAAGAGGAGAGTAGTGAGCTATGTAGTCAATTGATCAGATCCAACCCCACATCATCATCATCATCATCACCATGATCGTACATATAGAGCTTTCACTATCCATATTTCCGCTTTTCTTATTCAATTCTCTGAGACTGGTGATCACTCACAGAAGGAAAAAAAGTGTTTTACACTGGAGCACTATTTCGACTTGAATAGCCATCGCATTTGTTTTCCGACAGACCCGTTCTCTTCGATTGTCCAATAACATCTGTGACACGTGATTTTCCCTTTACATGTATTCCTACTATTTTGACAAATTCGTTGATCGAGATCAATGATTGTTAGCAATGACTTGAACAGCATAATATACATTCATACCTACCCACTCATGGATGTATTGGATGTAAACAATTTTACCAAGCGGACTGGTCTTGTAAGAAATACAGGCCTATCAAATGTACATGCAATATGATGCTTAAAAAAAACTTTCCGCATCACAATAGGCACACGTCTTGTTCGTAAAAAATGTGTATTTTATTAGCCACCTTCACTTACAAATGTACTAAAGAAAGGACCACCACAATGGTGTATCTAACAGAATAAAATGGTAGTAGTAGTAGTGTGGTAGACATTTTCGTTTGGACCAAGTTATTTTTCTCCAATATTGAAAATATGTGGCATGACATGACATCCAGCAAAGAATAATAATAACAAGTATAGAAATATCTCTGCAATTTATATAGTAGAAATATATCGGTTATTTGCACTACAAACAGACATGTTTTCATTTTATTGTTTGTTATGATATTTTTTCGCAAATATTTAGACAGCAAGAAGAAACCCGGACTAGACTCTCTGGGTCAGTCGTGAGGTTTCATTCAGTTAGCCTTTGTTCTTCACTAGAGTGCTGCTGGAGTAGTAGCAGCAGCAGTTGTAGGAAAAGTGGAAGTAAATAAGAGGTGGCTTTTGGTCATGATGACATAAATTTAACCATGGCTATATTGAAGTACAATCACGGCAGTATTTGCTCAAGCACTACTAGGTGGAAGAAAATAGAGAAAAGGGCAAACCACGATTCTACTAAATACTTCAGGAACGCAACAAAATCATCTATTTCACCCAGTTACTTCCCTCCAGTGTTTTCCTACTTGCAATAATTTTTGAACCAGTTTGATTGCAATATTTTCTTTTACAGCAGCAGCAGTAGATATTATAAATATTTTTTTTGTAATGGACGACCCAAAAGTTAAAATAGTTATTTAGTTCAAAGCATTTACAAACAAGAGTGTCGTCTAAAAAACTGACTAGCAATGTATAGAACACGTACACACACACACATTATTATACAGCTGCAGGGACAGTTGGCATTTTTTATGTACTACAAAAGTACAACAGTTTGTAGCTGCATTCACTTAAGTAGAAAAAGGAAGGTTCACTAGTTCAGTTGTACACTTTGCGAAAAGATCCAATTTTCCGGGCACAACTTCTATCATCTCCACTCTCTTGTCCTTCTTCACAAACCACTACTACTACTCCTACCAGCAGCTGAAAGAAGCAGTGGTGGTGGTGGTAGTCACTGCAACTGCTTGTTTTACCAATGCTAGTGGTACCGTCATAAATTAGAGCCTCGATCTCTGCAAGTAATAAGAGTCGTTATGCCATAATTCTTCTTTTTTAGGTTTTTGTAAAGGGAGCCCATGAAAACGACCCTTTTTCTTTCTTTTCCGCCTGGAACAATGTGCTCTCTTTTTTCAGCAAACTTGGATCATGGGACAATGGCAAGTAGCATGGTAGAAGTGGTATGCGCAATAATACTTTTCTGAAAAAGATCTTTGACTAGGCCTTTGTTCACAAACAAGAGTTGCAAAGATGAAGAGCACTTCATATAAAAAGGAGAATTCGGAGAGAAGAAGCTAAGGAATGGTACAATTTCAATAGTCGCTTGGTATTTGATATTAGGAGAGGTAGAGGTAGAGAGTTTTAAAAAAGGACAACAACAATGAAAATACAGACAGAGTAATGGGAAAATAGTCGAAAAAGCGGTTGTGTGCGTACGTAGAAAAAAGAATCAAGTAACAAAAAAAAAACTGGAGGAATCAGAGAGGGAAAGGGAAGTAAGTGAGACCGACCGCATCTCTTTATTTTCTGCTGAAGTTGCGGACAAAATAGTATCCAACAGTTTTCTTTCATTATCAACAAGCACATATTATATACTATATTTACTCTCCCTCTCTCTTCTTTTTATCTTTCCTAAACTTTTTGAATCCCATGACATTATAAATGCTGCTGGTGGTGGTGCTGGTGTCCACCGTCAGAATATCATAATTATTCCTTTGACCTCTTCTTTTTTTACCCTTCTTGATGGCTCTATTTCTTCCCCTACCTTACTATTCCCTTCTCTCGTGGTAGTGTACGAACACAAATGGCAACTGTACAACGACTCTTAAATGTTTCTGTCTGTCTGTCCGAAATCACTCAGAGGCAAATATTTTTCATTTAAATTGATGAATTTGAGGTGTAAGCGGTACACCGAGAAACTTTATTTTTGAAAATTTTAAGTTTAGAAAAATTCATCACTTTGGTTTCGGCAACTTAAAAAATCCAAGAAAATTTTTCTACTGACCTAGCAACTTTTTTCTTACCAGGTTAGATGATACATTTTGTTTCAGATATGGTTGCCCTTCTAATAAAAAAAAATCTTCCACAAAAATACTTTTAAAGTACATCGGTATACATGCCAGAAAGAAAGAGAGACAGAAAAAAATAGTGTAATAGTCCTGCCAAATATTATTATTATGCAAACATTTATATTAAGTGCACACGCAGAAAAAAAACTTGTTTTTTTCTAACTAACCGCTTTGCACCAACCAACACGCAACTGAAGATACATGTACATGTATATTTATATTGTAGCATCAAGGGCCAAGTAGCAATTGACTTTAAGTTGTTATTATGGTCCTACTTGATAGAGGAAAAAAAACTTGAGACGCTGTTATTAGCCTGTTATCTACCCAAATGTCCCCTGATGTTTTTACACCATGGATACCTTAGAATCACGACAGTTGTCCGTATGTAGCAAGTTTCCAGAACAGAGTCATCATTATCATCATCATCATCATGAGAACAAAAAAAGGCACACATATGTACATACTTGTATAGGTATACCTACATATAATCGATCTAACCACACATTTCTCTACGCATATCAGGTTGTTCAATCTCTTCGTAAAAAAGATATCAGTGAGCATGTATGTGTGTAAGTTTGTATACATGCACGAAAAGTTGAAGTGCTAACCAGAAAAGGCTACAGTTCAGCCAGACCAGCGAAAAAATTAGGAGTACGTGGCCCGGCTCCATATCTTTTTTTTTGTACACATGGTTGATGTTATAAGAGCCTTATAGTATTCCCGTTTTTGGGAAAAAATGCTCAAAAGAAAAATTTGAGTAAGCCAGCAGCAGCAGTCAGCTTCCCAAGGAACAGAGCGTTCTTTCACTTCTTGCACAGCTTTATCGCTTTATCAGTTTGCGTATGAGATTTTTTAAAGAAAATAAAATGAAAAAAATGGTACTGTAAGTATAATAGCAATAACAATAAAGTGAGCATGTCCGTTGAAGGCAATCCTGGTGATCATCACAGCAGTCCAGAAGTACTGGTTGCTTTTCTGTAGACCTGATGCTGATTTTCCAACACTAATATAGTCGTCTTGGTCCCCTTCTCCATTAAATACAGAGCTGCATACATGTGAGCAAATGGTGCAAGAGACGGACACAGGAATAGTAATAATAACAACAATATTTAAAAATATAAGACGGAAAGTATTACAAGGGAAATTTTAAAGAAGAAAAAGAAGAGGGCGAGAGATAAAAAAATATAACCAGCAGAGGAAGAACAAGGGAAGGAGAAGCTTGTAGACACAACAGGAGCGCGACAAGTTCTCTGTAGATTCATTCTTTTTGGTGAATTATGTATAAACTCATCTGAAAATGGTAAGGAGGAGAAAATGTACATCATCCGTAGCGCCGCATTTATGGTTCCTCTTCACGCTCAGTTTTTCACTTCAAGTGACGGAGGACGTACATTTATGCTTACTGTCATCTTGCTGTGCCGTCACGTCGTGTCATCTTCACGAAGTGAC
>JAHZMZ010001900.1:0-13629 GCA_027743805.1 Lepidocyrtoides sp. E14
TTTTACTTCACAGGGCAATTCTTGTACGTGACGGACTTCAACCTTAACCGGATCCTTCGATTGCACATCCTGTCGTCTTATATGGAAATCGTAGTGAATGAGCGTCTTCTGAAGCGACCTTCTGGAATCACCCTGGATAACGATGGAAACATACTCGTGTGTGACACAAACCACCACGCTATCCAGGCCTTTCAACAAAACGGAGAGCCCGTTGGATGCATCGTGAGGATAGGCGAAAACGCACTCGATCAACCGCAGGACATCAGCGTCCTTCCTGGTGGACAATTTGTCGTAATGGACCTCAAAGGACGCGTTAGAATATTTGATGCATGAAATTGTTTTGTATATTTGTGACTAGTCATTTTTAACTTGACCTTGTATCATTAAACCTGTGATATTTTATTATCTTTTATATGCTTAAATAAGAAATTTTAATTGTAACCAATTGTAACTACTGACTGTGATAAAATAAAGCCTAATTTTTGTAAATTGTAATCCTAACTTTTCTCTTTGTGTTGCACATGCTTATTTCTTTCTTCATTCTTTTGCATTAGGCTACCAGGCTCTGCCGATAACATCAAGTCATTCTATGGAAGCATATTTTCATCTAATTCATGCTATCGCCATCTTCCTGTTATCGTCATATCGCACACGTCTCCCTATCACGGGCTAAAATTACAAGGCTTGCATGTTATTTATTTTGAGTCGAAAATTCGGAAATCTTACATGACTAAAAAGTGCAGTACGTTTTAGTATCTCGCATTATTATAAAGCAAATGCTCACACAAGTAGCACAATTCAACCAACTGCAGGACGTTCCTATAAAATTATTATTCATTATCATTCCCTTTTTACATGCATCCTATAACATGCATAGTATGCATTCGGTAAATATCCGACATCACGGTATTTGAGTGAGAATGACTATGTAGTGGTAAATATTAATTTGTTATTCTCACTAGGATAATTGGTTCAATGGCAGTTGGAAGGATACAACTAGTCTTTAGTCTTTAGCGATATTTATGTACAATATGAAAGCACCACTCACCAAACTCCACCGTGGCACACCGACAAACTTCTACCTCCCACACACCCTAGTTTACCCTAAGCCAGCTTAGGACAACATGAAAGCATCAAGTTTGTGTTGTCTTATGTTGCCACATGTCTCCGCAATCGTTTAATAGAATTTGCTGCTTCATTGTTTTACAGCACTCTCACATGCTTTTCTTAGTTTTACCGAAAAATGTGTCATTTAATAATCAGCTCAAATGGTAGATGTTGATCAGTGCATACCTATACAAAATTTTAATCACTTTTGAAATGTAACTGGTTTAATACTAGTCAGCTTTTCTAATAACATGCATTCGGCTTAATATGCAATAAACCAATAGTAATTTGCCACGAGACATGTATTCTAATGGTTTTAAAATTGTTCCCGTCAATGCTGACGCTCTTTGAACTAGACCGAGCTGTAAAAGCACCAGCAACTGAGGCATTTTAGATGTTAAAGCAGGCATATTTCATATGAAACTTGAAAAGGCATGACCCATTGTATAGGTTATTTAATGACTTCCATCGATGGTATTGCCACGTCATGTCAGCTTCATGATGTTCAACATTTACCTAAGTTTACTTCCAGGAAACTCTGAATGGCTTGAATATTGTACACAATTGATTTTTTTTATTTTCTAAATTAATTACACATTTTAATGATGGATGTGTCTCTCATGAGAGTCTCAATGCTCAATGTTTAATGAAATTGTGCAATCGCACTCAAAATAATATTCAATATAATATTCCATTTTTTAGCACAAAGTAATTTCGCAATAGTTTGAGCCAATAAAATTTCATTGAATATTATGTATTCATCTGGTGCAATTCTAGTTGCATCTTTGTCAACTTCTCAAATCTTTAATCTTCATCCTAAACTACTGTATATGCCCAAAATGGCAGTTCCTAAAAGAGTGACCATTCCAAACTGCGTGTATGTACAGGCTGAAATCCTTGGGGTGGATACAGCGTCTTTCTTCCATCTTGATATACTTGAGCCTTCCTGCAAGGTTAGTACTTTCCTAAAAGAGAACTTACCATTCCTGACAACATTAAAATCCAATAACTGAATTTGTTCCTGATTTGAAGGCGACGTATAATCTCATGTTGGGTCATATGGAATCGGCTGTAAATGGCCAACCTCATATGGAAAGAAGTCTTTCAAAGAAACCTGGAACCAAGTGCATTGTTAAACATGCTGGTCGACGAGGTGGTGATCTTGTTCGGGCCACCATCATACAGGCTGTGCCAAAGGGAGACTACGTGTTTTGCAATCTTATCGACGAATTTACTGAGGAAGCTGTTCATTACACAAAAATATTCCATACTACTGAAGAAGTCCTTCGATTTCCCATTTTCGTAAGTTTGAATAATGTACAACCGGCCTGATGATGAATAACTTTTTACTGAAGGAATAATAGTCTTCTAATGCAATGAAATTACTTTGTGTTGTATAATATTCACTTTAGGTGTTCAAATGCAAGCTGACGGGAATGGACTGCTTTGCAGGAGATCAGTGTATGCGGAAGTTGTACACAGAATACATCAACTCTGAATGGAAGCTTGGTTCCAACTCTTGCACTGTCGTTAAGACAGAAGATGGTTGTAAATATCCAACGGTAAGCATGCTCACTTGTGAGAAAATGTTACTCACAGGTATATTTCGACAACTACTTTGGCAAACGCAAAGTCTTTCGTATCCTGGAATTGGACTGCCCGTTAAGGCTAGAATTCTACATTTTGATGATCTGGGTGTATTTTGGTATCGCCCTATATACGAAGGTGGACAAATAATGATTAACGCTATAAGAAAGAGATTGGATTCTGGTTTGAATTGGATGTTTCGAAAATGCTCCGCTAATGCATTTGGCCAGAATAATTTGTTATTCAATTGGGAAAAATGTTTCATTAATGCGCCAGTGGATATGTACATGTACATCCAACCAGACAAGGCAAGGTCTTTCAGAGTAATAATACTGAATGCTACAAGAGCTTTGGAAGGTAAATTCGGTGTTATATACATTGATTATGGAATTAGTCGAATTGTGTCACACGACAACTTGGTACCACTGAAAATGATCGATCCGACGTTGTGCTTTATTCCGCCTCAGGTTTCCTACATCAATACAAACCTAAAAAAATTAGTAGAATTACATTAATCTGTATTTATTTTATGCATGGATTGTTTCTCTCTCCTTTTTTGTTTGATTCATAGTGTCTTCCTATCAAGTTCATTGGTGCTGCGAATGGCCACTTCAACAAAACAAAGTTTTTGAAATTTATTGAAAAGTCGGCTTCAACTTCAATTGTCGTAAAAGAATTTGTCGGTGTAGGTGGAGTGAACGGTCAGGTTCAACTAGCAACCACTCCTCCTATTGGGGACATTTTGGTTCGAAACCACCCTCGGTTTTCACGCCCTGGTCATCTAGGGCACTCCCTTGGGGAAATTTTTGGAGTAGACTCGCTAGGTAATGATCAAAACAGGCAGACTACTTTTCTGAATAATATTTCTGTCAATATTAACTTTGTAGCTGTCAAACAAGGTAACGGAGAGGCTGCCTCTGGGGCACTAACAATGGCTGCAATAACTAATGGCAGCAATTTGGCGAACTCTTCGTCTACAATAAACGGAATGAACGAGGGGGCTACACAGTTTTCAAGTGGTTCCACCACAATCGTCCAGTAAATATGATGAGATGCAATGACATGACGGAATTTGGAGCGTTAAGGGGGTTAGTTATGAGCCCTCATTACTGTTACTATTTAACTCTATATATGAAAAAATGGATTATACATTACTCCATAAAATACTTTTATTGTTATTTAAGTTATTGCCACCTTATCGGTCGAATAGGGAATATTGTCGTAATCGACATATTCAAAGAATTACTTCGGTTAAACACAAGGTGTAACGTATAATGTACAAGTTCAAAAAATGAACTTCCTGGGATAGGGATTATTTCATTGGAGGGCAAATAAATATTTTGTTTTTGTCCAATACTTGAGCTTATCGCGGTCAACTTGCAGAGCAAATTATTAAACAACGCCAAACGGTAAACTTTTATTATTCAGTTATCAATGTATAATATTATATTAATAGTTACAACTGTCGCATGGGAGTTAAGGCCTGTAACAACAACCGGCCAATCTCTGTACTGCAAAGTGAAGGGCTGCAGTGGATTGACCGTTGAAAATGTTTAGGACAGATACGACTTGCCACCATTATGTAGTGGATTAAGAGGGTACACAGTAGTACACACCCTTTCAGCATCCGGTTCCTTCATTTGAGGCCATTTTCATTCTTTTTCATTACACACCTGTCCATCAAACTTGCACTACCAGCTTAATTTGGTCAAGTTTATGAGTGCAATTCATAAATCAGGAAACAAAATATGAATGAAAAACCATTTCAATATTTCCTCAAAAAGCTGATGGGACGACATGTCGTCGACATGACGACAAAATAGAACAATAAATTAACAAGCTTGTAGTTCTATTTTAGTACAGTAATAGACAAATACGAGCACCAGAAGCTTACAAAAAGGTAAGGTAAGAACGACAAAAGTTAGGGAAACTTTTACATGAATGGGTTTTCAGGTGCATTCACGTCTCATTCCACCTGCTTGAAGTTATGCTGTATCTGTACAAACTGAAATAATTACATTGTTGAGCTTAGACTAAGTCATTCATTCTATTAGTTAGCCAGGCAGGTGAGATGAAAAGATGTTGATGGAAATAACTCGGGTAGGTGCAAAATTGTATGCTGGTGTAAAATTCTTTTCTGGCTATCGGTTTTACCACCACATGACCATTTCGAGAGTCCATAAACTATCCCAAAATCACAATACTTTCATTTCGAGAGCCCATGAACTATCCCAAAATCACAATACTTTCATTTCGAGAGCCCATGAACTATCCCAAAATCAAAATTCATGGGTAACATATTAACAGTAGGAACAGTATAAAGAGTTAACGATTACATCAATTCTGCTGTTAAAAGCTTCAGTGTAAGAAGATAAGATTTCATTTGCCTTCTGGAGACCTATCTAGACGGACGACAAAATTTTCTTCTCCTGTTTTTATTTCATTTCATATATCAAAAAAATAAGAAAAATGGATTCAATTTCCGCATTGTTAGTTGTTGGGATATTTATCCACCACACTTTTGGAGAGGAATTATCAAGGTTTGTATTTATTTTAAAATTAAACACAATTAAATTTCAGTTTCAAGAGGCAATGTGCTATGGTGCTATTATAGTTTGTTTAATCAAATTAATTTTTTTTTCTCAGTGTGCCCCAAAATGTTTCGGACACAAGCCAAGTGGATACCGTTCAGCCTCGCAGCGAAGTCATCAAGAGACCAAACCTAGTTACCATTGACCTATCCGAATGTACTTGCTCAAGAGTATCTTCTTGTGATCTTACCATTTCAAAAACTCCACTGAGGGAAATTAATTGTGGTGAAGGGGAAGGTTTATGTTGCTCAATTACCAAGACGGCAGCAGCAGCAGCAACAACAACAACAACAACAACTACACTTTCAGAAGCTAGCACGGATGAAGACGAGCCGACTGAGGTTGCCCCAAGGGGCAATGTTCGTGTGTATTCCATAACCCCAACCGTTATCAGAGACTTTAATACATCTATGGAAGCGTCTCCCATAAAATCTCAAAAAGGGAAGAACAAAAAATGTACTTGTAAAGCAAGAGACAGTTGCCCTCAAAAGTACGTCGACTATGGCTTCGGTTTTTTCTGTTCGTACAGCACAGTTCGTTGCTGCATTCCAGAGGAGGAATCCGCTGATTCAATTACCATTTCTGTCGACATGGAAAACGAGAAAGTTGAAAATCAGCCAGTTTCCTTAAACATTAACACTACTCTGGAAATGAAGATGATATCCGATTCTGGACCGATTCCTGCTGCTTCTAGTGAAAATACTGAAAACTTTGACATGGCCATTGGCATTGACAACAACAGTAGTAGCGCAATGAATGTTACTGATACGGCTGAAACCAACGAGCCGACAATAATGCTGACGGTGACGGATGCTGGAAATCCTATTGACAATGCGAGCATGCCAGAATTTAACATGGAAAACAACGTATCAAGTATAGCTTTAGTTGATGACTTGGCTACTGGAGGCGATGAGGAGAAAGTAGAACAAGAAAGTCAAGAGCTTGCAAGAGATAATGCGTCTGAAGGAAACCTTACCATTACTGAAATTACAGATTGGCGTAACGTGGAGGATGATAACCAGGAAGAGTACCAGCAGGACAATGAGTGCTTCTGTTTACCCATTCAGAAATGTCGAATTGAAGGGACCTACGGTGCATACAATATGATTGACCGGAGACGAGACACACTTTGCCCAGCGGATTTGATACAATGTTGTGGTAGAGATATAATGAGCGAAATTACAAAGAAACAGGATGATGTCACAGGGGAATATGACGGAGTTCATGAGTCAGGGACCATTCCTACAGGATTAGGTATTTATTTGTTTTATTATAAGTCCATGTATATTGCACAAGGAAGAACTTGAACTAGAAAAAAATGAAACCTTATATTTTCTTCGCAGATGGGCCTCAACCGCCACCCGAGCAAGTAACCCGTTTCACATCGTCTCCAAGTGATGCTTTACCGGCAGTTGATGACACGATCGCAAGCTTAGAAACATCTGCACCGACTTCTCAAGTAGTGCAGAATGTGCCGACCTCTGCATTTCTTCCAGCTCCCTTTCCCGGCTATCAACCTCCTGGCTTCCACAGAGGCTATGTTAATAATCAAAACAATAACAATAACCAATACCCATCAAATGCGTATCTTAGCAACGGACAGCAAGAAGTAAGCAACCTTTATTATCGCAACGGTCAACAGCAACAATTTGACAGACGACAGAGTGAATTTGGCATAATTGGCGGTCAAGCTTTCATGCCATGGTCATTTTCTAATTATGCTCCTAACCTGAGAAACGAACAATTGCCGGAAGGCCCTTTCTCATCAAGAAACCCGTACCCAGACTACCCAGAGAATGATAATGGCAGACAAAATGCTGGGGGAATTTTAGACACCATATCAAAATATTTAGGGTAATAATAAGGTTTCATTTATGAAGACAAAAATGTTGTCTTCTACATAGTTGCTCGTAATGCTGCAACGAGACAATTATGACTTTTGGTGCTATTTTCTACTTACTTAGTCATTACTTAAGTTATATCATATTTTTAAGCGTAAATTATATAAACATGATTCCTGATTTATTATATTTTCGGCGGGTGAAAAATGAATAAATTTTAATCTTTTATTGTCAAACGTATATTCAAAGATGTGTGTGTACAACATGCACAAAAATAACTTCATCCAGTTCTATC
Source organism: Lepidocyrtoides sp. E14 (assembly GCA_027743805.1). Lineage (NCBI taxonomy): Eukaryota > Metazoa > Arthropoda > Collembola > Entomobryomorpha > Entomobryidae > Lepidocyrtoides > Lepidocyrtoides sp. E14. The sequence continues at coordinate 7,422 of JAHZMZ010001900.1, forward strand.
CATCCTACTCATGCGCATAATAATCTTCATCAACCCTCTTCATCAACATTTTTTTTTCTTTTTTGATGCACATCCCTCATCTCCATCCAAGCATATACAGATATTCTCCCTCGAAGCTTTAACTACGATAATAATGCTTTCAACTCGGTAGTCTCATAAACCCGAGAAATATGTCAAAACGCTTTGAAATCTAAACAGTGCAGCAAACTACCAAGAAAGACCCTCTGCTTCCTCCTTGATTTGAAAAAGAAAGAAAAAAATGTGCACAGAAGGAAGTTGTAGATGATAGAAGCCAGAAATGAAAGAGAAGCGGGAGTGAGTAGTTGGTAGCGATATTTAGTAAAAGCATTTCCGGCTTCATCATGCATATCACTCGAAACAAAAGTATAGTAGTAGCATTATTTCTTTTTCTCCCTAGTTTTATTGGTAAACTCTGTAAAAACAAATCAATAAAATGCGTATTTCCGCTACTCTATTCTATCCACGCATTACATAATACTACTATTATCATACTGCGCTACTTACTACCAGCAAAACCAAGAACAAAACCTTTTGTCGCTCGTTACATTATTAGCTACAGTGCTGTCATGGTTCAATTTCATTTTACTCTTCTTATGATTTTAAATGTCTCTTCTCTGAATGAATTCTGAAACGATAGGATATGGGATCATTCTTTTCCTCAGAAAAAAATTTCCATAGTAACAGCGAGCTTGATTTCACTGACTTGTCATGAACTGGTTATTACGTTTATGTACTTCTACGATACGAATGTATATGCGTACTTCCCTTTATTCCAATTTTCATCCATTCCAAAGACATATTTCCTTTTCTGGAAGAATGGTGAATGTCGATTTCAAGAGGAAGAGAGAGTGAGAGAGAGAGAGCGTGTAGCGTATGTGTATGTCGTCGTAATATTTTATTTTACATTGGCTATAATATATTACCTAAGTAAGTATGCATGTACATTGTGCATCTGACTTGTACTACTCTTGATTCTCTAGAGTGACTAGTGTAGCTTAAATAGGATTTCTATTTATGGATCCTACTTTTTTTTACTTTGTTGGCACTTGGCACCTTCCTACTATCATTTTTTCTCCTAGTGTTGTTCTACTCAACCCAGTCCAAACACTACACACTTACCATAAAAACCACCAAATCGTTAACTTTACAAATTTTTATTTTTCCACAGGCTACTACTACACCATGTAAATACACGGTAACGGTAAATATACAAGCCGAAAAGTGAATTGAAGAAGTTGAAGAAGGCAAAAAAGGAGAGCAGAGAAAAGAATGAAAAAAAGTGTTTTTATCCACTTTACCAAAAAAATGTATCTACTTCCTTTCCATTTTCTTTCTCAACTTACTAAACAGCTCGTCTCTATATACACATACCAATATTATTATTACAACGCTGTACATTGACTTGGCTTCTTTTTACTTTCGTCTAATATACAAGCTTCTCGTTACTCTCGTACTCACACACCACCACACCGAGATTCGGTGAAATTTCACCATGAAAAAAAAGGACTGAATAAAAAGCATCCCAAAATCAAAGCAATGCAGCACACTGCATAATTATACAATATAGTTTCTTCAGTATTTATTTACACATTATTTTTATTACCAGAGTTATATATAAATGTATACTTTACATTTCAGGCCATAAAAGCACCAGCGCCACCACAACAAATCCATTTCCATCTCCCCATCTCTACCTCTATGCCTTTTTTTTCCATTAGGTCCATGCGTCAGTCTCTAGTCTTGGTTTATAGTATAACATGAAATGATACATATTACATACCCATGCATCATTATCGTGCATTATGCATAAATGCTCCATTTTGTTTGCACGTATGCAATTTCACTTCCAAACATGAAAAAAGCAAGGTACAAAAAGAATACTGGAACCGGAAGAGTAATGTGGAGTAGAGATTGCTGGTGCTACTGCTGTTGGCTTTGGCTCGTTGTTTTTGAGGTGACTACTGCTACTGCACTAACCGTAACTTTGTGTGTCGTTGTAGTAGTGCTTCGTTTAACTGAAAAAAAATCATGTACCTAAGTAAATGTAAATGGAACACTATTCCAGTAGTAGCACCAGTGCCAGTGCCACACGCCAGACACACACATAATATACACACATGCGGTCCGCACCCTTTGTACGACAACTACGTAGTAGTATATAGAACAGTAAAGCCCCAAATTTATTTTACAATTTTTTTTCTCTCTGTCTGTCTGCTGTGTGGACCATGTTCTCTCATATATTACATGGGCACATATTATTTTAGTAGTAGCAACGAAGCGACTTTGACTCTGTGGAACTTTTGTTCCATTCCAGTTCCTTGATGATGTTGATGATCCCATGATGATGGAAGCATGCATAGTTCATTGTTCTGTTTCTACATGCATATTAGAAAAAGAAATTCCTATCGTTAAGTTGTGCCAGGCAAAATATCACAAAAAATTTCCCTCTAGTAGTGACAGTATGTCATCCTATTATTGTTAGCTCAGCTAACTCCAGCAATATTCTTTTTTTTTAGTCCTGAGAAAAAGATAACATCAAAAAAAGATCAGCAGCAGTAAATCTTGCACTTTTCTTGTATCCTTGCCAAATGGTGTGGTTGTCTTCTCTTTCAAATTCAAGTTGCTGTACTCCTTTTAGTAGCAGAAGCAGTACAGCAAGTGATGATGTGGTGTATAGAGAAAGAACGATGTGATCATATCTATCTACTTATTCCCTGCCACTGGAGGATATGGAGTGGAGGAAAGCAACAGTAAAGAACTATACCTATGTAATATTACTACGACTACTACTACTACTTACTTATATGCACGCATGTTGATGATCATGTTAGTTACGTACGAACAACTATGGCGATGATCGTGGTGGTGGCGGTGGTAAAAGTGTGACCGTTGCTTGTCGTTAGCAGCCGTCATCAACCCCATCACCATCATGACTAGTATGGAGTACGTACAAACGACCTAAAAGTGGTATGATTATTGCCGAAAAAGTGAAAAGATCCATTTTCCGTTTTACTTTGGCAGGGTAGACCACTCTGTACACCAGTGTGGTAGCAAAAATAATATAGAACGGTGGAGACGAGCATAGTAAATGGTGATGGTAATAATAATAATAATAATAATAATGAGATGAGAACGAGAATGCATGGCATATAGAGAAGCTCATCCCTTTTTACTATGTAGAAAGTAGAAAGAGCAGCAGGCAAGGCAGGCAACGGCAAACTAGTAAAGTAAGTAAAATCCGTTGCATCTTTTATAGTAGATTGTATATGTGTGTAGTTTAGTAGATGGACACCAAACATGAGAACGGAACATCCCAAAAAAATCCCATCTGCTGCTTGCTACTAATATGTTCACAGTTTTACTTGGGTTTTTTGAACGTTGGACTAGCTGGTTGTTGGTAATTTTATTTTCCAGAATAGAGATGTTTCTTTCGGTTTTCTTGTTCGTTGAATCAACTACACCTACTAGGAAAGCTCATGAAAAACACGCAACCATTTTTTACGTGTTGGGTCATTACAAGGTCATTCCGAAAACGGATTAAAACAGAACGGCAAAATGTTTCCATGGTGATTTGCGGTAGATTTAGTTAAACAATGAGTTATTAAAGAAGTAGTAGGGTGGGATAAAAACAAAAAGAGAGCGTTTCACATAAACGACCCCTACAAACCCTTTTTTCCCTAAAAATGCAAAGGTTTTCGTGAGATCCCATTCAGTCTGCTAGTCTGTGTTGTGTGGTGCGAGCGAGCGAGCGAAACTAGTAAGAGGAATGGAATAAAAAAGCAAGGACGGAAAAAAAATTATATATATCATCATCGCAGAGTGGTGTGTGCAGCAACATGATGACTGCAAAACATTCAGAAGAAAATAAACAAATAATTATTTTAACGAGGAGACTTGAAGTAGTTTTTTTGACATTTTAAACTGCTAAACTTGACAGTGATATTGCATCTTTGACACTTTCCTAGATGAAAAAAACAAAGCCGTCTTTTATTGCACGAAGAAAGGAGAGTCTATTTTTTGTGAATGCAAATCTTGCTTGCTGCGTACATTGTACATTGTTGCTGTGTAATAAATTGGTCGTGCCATAGTATAATATATTTACTAATTAGCAGGAAAGGTGTACATTGTCAGCTAAATGGTTATAGGTAGCTAAGCAGATTAAGGGTAATCAACCACGAAAAGTACAAGACTTGAAACTACAAAGTAACTGAAATCAACAACGAAAATAGTGTAATAGTCATTAGCATTTAAAGCTAGCAGTTACATTAGACCCGGGTAGTAAAAAAAAAGTTAGAGCAAAGCTGAAACGGTAGTTTTACATGTATATATCGCCCTAGTCATCAGTCAGCTTATTTAGTAGGATTAACGAATTTTATGGAAACGGAAATCATTAATTTTGGATAGGCCTTGCTGTGTGTCTCTTTCCAGCAACTTTGAAAAGTTTAGTTTAATAGCAACATTTCTCAACTAATAGCCTTTTCAGCGGTCACTTTTTAAAACTTTTTTGTCATTAAGTAATAATTAAAGTGTAAAGATATTAAAACTGATCTAGTCATTGCTTCCATGTAATAAATATAATTTTATAAGGCTAAAACCGATTGCATTGGAAAGAATAAAAAGGAAACTATTAGTTAGCTGTTGCTCAAATTTTACGGCCAATTTAACTGTCAAGGTCTTGTTGATATTTAAGATTTTTTTTACCAAAAAGGAGAAATGTTATGAATGAGTTGTTGTTGTAACTCTCTAGTTAAGTTTATTAAAAGGAAAAAAAGTCTTGTCGTATGTTCCAAGTGAATTTGCTACTATCTCACTGCTCACTCTTTCCGTGAACAGATTTTGTTTAATGCAATTGCAGTTTACAAACGAAACACGTAGACATTCTACTATCTATTTTACAAACAGCAATATTGGTGTATTACATTCTAATTAAAACATATGTAAGGAGATTACGCATGCAATATAATCCAGTGAAAGGACAATTAGAAATAAGGACAAGGACGTTATCGCATCATTAAATAAGCGGTAAGTTACATTCATGTGTAATTAAAATCTATCATCTATATAATATTAAGCTTTTTAACCAATTAGCATTCTCTAATCGTCATTATACAACTGCAATCACTTTTTTATGAGCGACATTTACTCAGTAAGACCTTTGACACGAATCACCCACCACAATGTTATTTATTAACGAAGTAGAGCAAAAGCTAAGACATCTTTCAACTCAATTGATTGTTACATGTTTTGATGTGTGCAGTGTGTTGAAAAATTAATTTTTCTTGTGTTTTTGCTTGTTCATTGCATCAATTAGCTGTCAATATTGTATGCATACATTTTTATTCAGGTTGACTGCTTAATTGTAAGCACTGAAATGACTTTGCCCACGAACCAGAACAGAATTGTATAAAAAAAGTCACTTGATTAGCAAGAGTGCCTACCAGGCCAGGCTTTACATGCATTAATAATGACGCGGTGAGTCATCAATATGAATCATCATAAAAAAATACCAGTATCTTCTTTACCTTCTTTTTCTTACCTGTCCTCTGACAGATGAGCATAAAGCTTCTTTCCACCTGGTCTACCTATCTAAAGTAAAATCCAGTTTCATTCATGTGCACTCAATTCCCTCCACCCTTCTTCCCTCCGTACAAAAAAGTTAATTTGTAAAGAGTCTAATCAATACCACACCGGCATACGCATAACACCAGACTGACCAGCCAGTCCACGATAATGTAGTGCATACTGTAGCATGCCTTTTTAAACAGCTCTAAAATACATAGTATACGCATCAATGTATATTTTGTATGTCTATGCCTTTATCATAATAAAAACTTTTTATTAAAAAGTTCAATTTCAAACATTATCCATTGGCGATATACATTGGTTCTGAAATGCATGAAATTATTGACCCAAACATAAACACTAAAATGCATGCAGTGCAAAATAATGCAGTGATTGCATGCAGCAACAGTGAATAGAGCACCTCACTGATTTTATTGACGCCACATGCTGTCATTTTAACTTGGCCTACACCACCACCACCTCTGCAGCAAGCAATTTTGTACATGTGCTCGCTTGCAAAAATTGTTGGCAAAGTTGAAAATGTTCAAGTTTCACTTTTTACTGTTGTCGTACTGTACTCGTGTACTCCACAGTCTCTTCTCGACTCTTTTTGCCAGAGTTGCAC
>JAHZMZ010001901.1:0-20936 GCA_027743805.1 Lepidocyrtoides sp. E14
CTCCAAGCTTTTGTATATCAGATGAGGGCTCACTGCCAGGGCTCAGGATAAATACAACTGGCATGTTAACCGTTGATTGTTCATAAATTGCGTCATAGCTGTGGAGAGGCAAAATAGTAAATTGACTCGGTTCCTGAAATTTTCTCTACGTTTTTCTGAGGTACGATTAATTACCTTATAACAGGTGGCGTGACGAATCTCTCGTCCATGACTTCTGAAATGTACTGCACTATACCTCTGTAAACCCTATCAACTCTGAAGCATCGGAGCAGCATGAGGCATGCAAAATTTGACATGTCTTCTTCATAAGGCATGGGAAACAATGCTTCAGGCTGATCACTGTCATACCAAGTGTGCCATTTCTGTGGATCATTTTTCATTTCAGTATGAAGTTCACCAAAATAGTCGGGAAAATTCTCCACCAGCTTGACTAAATCCTCCCATGATTTTTCTGGCAGCCACGGGTAGGGATTAGCTTTATCCGATTTGTCAACGGATACATTTCCTTTGATGAAAAACTCCAACTCTTTTTGAGTCAAATTGCCTTCACTTTCCTCCAACTTTACCGCAATTTGGAAGGAAAACAGCAACTTGTGTTTTTCAAAGATCCCCGTGCACCCATAATCATATACATTCACTGTAAACAAACATGCCATTTACAGCGTTTGCTTAAGACTTAAGAATTTTCCATCAGGCACAAATTCATACCTGTTAAAGTATTTAACACTGGATAGCCGTACCTTTTTGGGAAACAATAATTAATGAGAATCTATTAATGTAAAGCTAACCTTAACCTTATTTTTATTTCTTAATGAAATAATAATAATGTTCTGTGGTCATACTTTATGGCAAGCTCCATTTGCCGCAAAAAGTCTGTGTCATTAAAAGTTACTAGTTTCAAATTATTCGAGTCTTCCCGTTTTTTGATCCATTGTGCTGCCTGCTGCTGCGGGTCAATGCACAAAGGAAATCGACTAGACTTTAAAGTAAGGATGCCGTTTTGAACAGATAGCTCATCATTAGGAAGACCCTCGGAGGACCATCTAGAAGTCTCTACGTCATCCGTAAGAATAGTCTCCACTCGGTAATGTGGATTACGAGGCAATTCCATTTCGTCTAGATAATTCAACCAATCTTCATAAACCATGCGCTTCCTATATTCCCAGCTAAACGCTCCAGTATACCCCAGGAAAGCCGCACTAATGAGACAGTCTCCAAGAAGCCACTTTTTTCTTTTCTTCAAATCCAGCAGATCCCTTTCCCAACGTTCGTTTTCCGAGCTGAGACCCGTAATCAAACGATCTGCATTGCTGAGTCGCAACATGAGCACGTTATACTCATCTTCCAATACTTGTTTTTCTACAAGAGCCTCATCATATTTCTTTTGAAGCGTCTCGAGCTCCTCTTCCAGTCTCGTAACGCGAGCATTGGTCTTGTCCAGATCTGACTTGGCTTTATTATAGACACCTACGAGCTTGTTGACCAAATCTCGTTTTGGCTTCACCTCAAAGTTGACCACACAAAAGCCCATAACCGCCTCCACAAACTTTAGAAGACCAGCACCAGCTCGGGATACGGCACGGACACCTTCAACAGTCATGTTCATTGTTTTGTTTGCTGCTTCCAACAGCTCCGTTACTCTGGCGTGCATTGCTTTAGTGATGTTGTCCGCATCCAACTCCATAAGGGACCTGAGAAAGTTTTGTTCTGCCATCATACCTTTGGCAGCTTTCCATCCAGTCTCCTTTATTCCTTTGAGGGCCATCACGCATTCACAAACAACCTGTACGGCCTTTGGTGGTGTTGCAAATGATCGAATTTCGACAATGTCGTTTTTATCCAGTTCCTGAAGTGCAAGTCGGGCAGCTTCCAACGCAGGCATGGCCTCTGCAAGCACGCTCTCTGCTTCCGTTTTCTCTCGTTGAATAACTCGACTCTGTGCTTCAATCTCTTTTCCCTTTACAATTGCCACTTCCTTCTTCTCTGTGGCCTCCGCCGTTCGTGTTACAATTTCTTTCAGGAGGATTTCACAGGCCTTTGCTTTCTCATCCATCACCTTCTTGGACCTCACAAGTTTCTTGTTTAGAGCCTCTATTTCAATCTTGGCATCTGCAATTTTCCTTATTCCATCTGCCAGACGCTTGCATTGAGCAGTGATGTAGGCAAGCTTTTCCTTGAAAAGTTTAACGTATGTGACCTGGAAGTCTAAAAAGTGCTTCGGCGACACATAGTTTAGCCTTCGCAATTTCAATAAAAAGTCATTGCTATATGTTTGACTGGAAGTATGCACGTGTACAACGTGACGCACAATGTTCTTCTTGTACTTGTTTGGGATTAAAGTATTCTGCTCAAAGAATACCGTTGCAACAGCAAACAGCGCCTGCTTGGGCCATGGCTGGAACCTAGTGTTCAGTGCAATCGGGGTTACATGATATTGATAATTTGAAGGAGCATTTGCTAACTACAGCTGATTCAAATACGTACCAATCAATATACGTATTATTGACAAGACCAGGGAAATTCCTGCATCTTGTACGAAGGGCGTCACCGGTAGGACTCATGGCTAGCACAATGTGAAGATTTCCAACACATTTCTGTATAAAGTACTGCCAAATAGTTTCTCTGCAAGTAGATATTTTTCAGTGCTACATCAAAATCTGATTTTTAAACTGATTAAATAACTTGTACATTGCATTTAATACGTATTCCTACTTTATGATGGCGCCGGCATTCTTTTTGGCTTCTTCTCGAATTGCCCCAAGTATGTTATCACGTTCACTCTTCAGTGAACAGGGGGAAAATGCCAGCAGTTAGCATATTATTTATCAATTCAAGAAATCCTGGGCAAAAATTTTTGGAGAAAAATATTTGAGGATGAAATTGAAAAATAAAAAGACGCTATAGTTAACATACTATCTATCTACATAATATACCTTCTTCTGCAATTTGCGTATCTCCGAATAGGAATGTGGTTGCTTTGTTTGCTATTCCAAGATCATTGTACAACTTTTTGAGGTCTTCTCTAAAATGGTAGTCCCCATATCCTCTACTTAATGCAATCTCAAAAATTCGGTACCCTGCCGTATGAGTTGCTAGCCTTGTCAAACTTTGTCGACCGCTTCCACCTACACCAACAAGTAAACAGTGTCCCTTGTGCATTCGTATGGCTCGCTGAATCCTGGTCGCGTGCTCAAGTGCATCATCAAACAAAACCAGTTGCATTTTTGTATGCGTTTCATTATAGTTCTCAAGAAGTTCTTGGAACAACGCTTTGCAGGCATCATAGTCTAAAATATCTTCATATATTCGAAAACCGTCTTCTTCCAATGCGTTCCGGTAGTCTCCAAAGAGCAAAGGGTTTTTAAGGGCGTAGTCAGCACTGCTTTCAAAATGATCCTCTATTATTTCTTCGATGAATTCGTTTACGAGATGAATGTGCTAAATAAATGAGAATGTCAACTTTTAGTTGCACGATTAAGCTTCTCATTATGAATGAACAGTGATGGAATCAGGCTAGAATGAAATTAGTACCTTTTTGCTGATCAGACGATCGCAGAATATGCGGCTGAAATTCGAGAGAAAGAATGGAATGTTGCAGCAATGGAATGGAGTGAACATCATTTCTGTTTTTTTTTTAAATTCATTTTAACAATAATTACTTACGCGCACTCATTTCTCCAAACTCTAACAAGATGTTTGCCCAAATAAAACTTTTCGGGAGTGATTTGACAAAGTCCAGCAAATATTCGGGAAAGGTCCCTCATGTTGAATATATAATGGAAACAAGCTGGCGTTGGAGGCAATTCTTTCATGACAGTCTTTTTTTAAGGAAAATAATGACAAACTCTAATCATTTCTAGATATAAACGGAGAGATTTTTTTGTTACTACTACTCTAAATTCTACCAACCTCAAATAAGCCAAGACAGGCGTTAACAATGGGGGAGACTAGTTCTCGAATTGCATCAGAAAATGGATAGTAGTTCACATGAGCGTGGAAAATTGAAGTAAAAATATGCTGTAGGACAGCATTTGTGGGAAAAGTCATGTTGTATACGGAAAACAAAGACATGAAACGAGGATCCACCTCATTACGACCTCCTCCAGCTTTGCCCATTGCAGCAACGTAAGCTTTGTATGATTTTTAAGAATGGGCAATCATTAAAATAATTATTACAACAGCATGCATATTAGTATGACTTTGCACTTCCCTACTAACCAATTTCTTTGATGAACTTCCAGTTGAGATCTTTGCCTCGGTCGTAAATACCTCCCTTGTCAATTAGAAGCTTCAATAGTGCAATTGGCTGTTGAGTGCCATATGTATCAACCTACAAATTTTGAAGATACTTAACGTATGAGCCAAACTACACCTGCAAACTAGTAACTCCGTGGCCTAAAACAATAATTCTTCAAATCAATACTCACCTGTGGCATGTTCATGTCATCAATGAATACCAATATTCGCTTGCCTGGTGGTGGTCCGTATACCTCTTTTGTCATCTTCTCAACGTTGCTTTCAATATAGCGTTGGACATCCATTGAGGAAGTTCTCGAAGAAAAGTTCATATTTATCATGATATTCACGTCAGTATCCAATTTGTTCAGGTAGGCTTGTGTAGTGGCAGTTTTGGATGTGCCCGTTTCTCCAATTAAGACGGTTGGGCGTTTTACCTACAGGAAATAATTATTCTTGCATCTAGTGATCATTATATTTGCACCCAACAACGATTTCATGCATTCAAGCGACCTCAAAAGCTAAGCTAAAACATTTGCGTACCTTGTCCATAATCTTGAGTGCCCAAGTTGTCTTTTCTGTGTCCACCGTCGGTACAAGAATTTGAGAGAAAGTCAGTTCAGCATTAAAGACGTATTCTGGTACAAGTGACCTCCATGGCCGCCACTCCCTAAACTCATCCAGCCAAGTGTACTCATACATCATTCCGTGAGCAGTCGGCATTTCCCCTAAAACAAAGAAGCTGCTATTAGTTTGAATTTCATTATAAACTAGTCATTTACCGGTGTGGTGGAACCATTGCATTACCAGATTTTGCATAATTTTCCTTATCTGAAACTTGACTAAGCGTTGACAGTTCACGACAGTAGGTGTCAAATATTTCTCTGCTCTCTTCTAATAGCCCTGCGCCAAGTGACCAATAGATTGCCAGCAAGAAATACATTTCTACATCGCCACTAGATTGATGTGGTAAGATGGCTGTAAGAGTAATAGCAAGTTGTGTGACCTACAGATTCAGAAAAAGAGTTTTCAAATCAACAGTGTACAAATGTACATTATCATATTATATGCCATACACTGTCCTGTATCATTGTCATACTAAAATATTTTTCCTACACGTACCATGTTCAGATTTGTCTGAGGTATAATTGTCTTCAACTTGTGCCCTTGAACGTCATTTATTATTCCCTCTAAAATAAGATCAATCAGCCTCGGAACATATTTATCAAACAAGGAATTCAGTTCATCAGCTTCAAGAGGGTTTCGTGAGCTGGTCCAACGCAGCCAAAATGGTTGATAGCCCAAGTTCTTGGGATCAACAAATACCATACCGGCACGAGACACGGTGGCAGGGGAAGCGTACTGGAGATCACCTACTTCAAACAGTAATGCACAATGTTTCTGCAGTCGGATTCTCTCCCCGTTGGGTAGCGTAAGTAGCTTATTGTCGTCCATCACGGAATTCCTGAAAATGAAACGGTGAAGGTGTACAAGAAATCATGCAAAAATCCAAAGCAGTAATACTTAATTGTACAGCAAGTTGTCAAGATGAAATGCTTACATATTTTCAATCCATAAAGCATCAACATCCCCATCAAATATTATGTAGCGCCTTTCCACCTTGTCCGTTGGCCGATTAATTTCTCGGAAAATACATGACAGCAATCCATCAGTCCAGTCCCTAGTGGCAGGGTTCAAAACCCCGTACAACTCGCTGACACTCATTGCTTTTGGATTGAGAACGTACGTTTTTGTGGGCAAGCCAAGTCTTGTCTGAGCTTTGCACAATGTACTGATAACAAGTGTTTTCCCTCCACCCGTAGGACCAACCAGCATTGTCGACCATCTTGTCATCATTGTCTCATAAAATTGTACAACTTTATCCACTTGGTCTGGTACCACAATATAATCCTCCTCTTGAAGGACATCCTCAACAGCTTGATTGAAATCTGGGTAGCGAACGCGAGGACAATCAAGCCCAGGAAATAAATCTTGAATTAAACCTAAAAACAGGGGCACATCTTCGAACACAAACTTGGGTAAATTCATATCTCGTAGAGCCCTCATTAGTACCAAGTCTTCATCCAAATCTGGAGCGTTTCTTTTCAAGTCTCCTGCCATCACTAGAACTACAACAATAATCGAAAAGCTATTTTAGCACATTTTCCAGCCCTATAAATTAGCACAATTTATTATAATGTACGAACCAGATTTAAGGGCTCGAAGTCCAAAATCGTAATGGTGCTGCTTGGAAAGCTGCCCTTTCGCCAGCTTGTAAAGTACGGTCATCTTTTTGGCAAGTACTTTGGCCTGTAAAAAACCTTCTGAAAACAACATGATTTGGCAAATCATTTCCAAATCGGGTATGATGCACACAACAGGTCGGAACAGAGCTTTTACTGATTCAGGAAGCTCAGTTCGTCCTGCATAGCCGGGATTCTATAGTGAAGAAAAGTCATTATGAAAGGAATTATTGAGTTGAGAGAATGAAAGAATATCATATTATAAAAAACTTTATTCTTTATTACCATTGTAATGAATATTCCTGTAAACATCATTCAAAGAAACCATTACATTTTAGTAACACCACGAAGCTTTAAATTATCAAAATTTTGTCGATTACATCGATCTCACTTCTTCACTTACCGACTTTGGCATCTAATCTAATTTCTTGCCCATCAAACTCAAAAATAGTCAGTTTGGTCATTAGGGCATTTCGAATTGTTTGAATCTGACTCGAAATGACCGACAAGACTGAAATGTCGATTCGATTAAATTCATCGAAACCTGCAGAAAAAAAAACAAATTTTATGGTAGGAGTCCAATTATTCCTTTCGGTTTATACTAATGAAAACTTTAATAATTTCTGCACATACATCCCCACGCTCCGCAAATACAAAGTCCAGCAAAGATTGTCCCAACTGCCTTGTAATCCATGTTTTCACCACAGTTTGTTACAACACAGAGTAAACCAAGAGCTGTAGTAAGCAAAAAGACCAGTTAAATACAATAATTACTTTCATTTCAAGCGTAGACATATCCTTTGAATTCGTAAAGATACTTGCCTTTCGCCAAGTCTTTGGTTGTCTCCTGTATAATAAAACAAACCCAAATATGTTTTAGAATATTGAATGCTATGACTGCTGAGTACAATGACAAAGTATAATTACCACTGACTTTCACCAACTTTCACTTACCGTTTTTCCGGTTCCGGCAGGTCCAGCGGGTGCACCACCAAGAAAAAAGGATAATGCTTGGGTGATGGTCAAGTAAATCCGATCTATTAGGAAAGGTAAGAAGATTGAATTGAAGATTGAAGTTTTACTTTTCCTCTCACGCTTCATGTATGCCTCATGTCTCACCTGTAAGTGGCGTTATGACTAGACGACCGTTTAGACCCATGTATTCGTATCCATACTCAAAGTATCCCGTGCACTGCCTCACCATAAGTCCATCAACAGCTTTCACCCAGTAAAATCGTAGCTGACTTTCCCACTCAAACTCTTGGTCATCCATAATGCTGTCCCTGACAAAGGTTTCTATAATATCTCTTGCATGCACATCAATAATCAAGGACGTATTGTATTTTTTTCGATCGTTTGAACTCAAATCTGATCGAACTGCCACAACCAGATCGTCTAATTGTTGGTTTTGAAACTCTAAATATTCTTTCATTGCCCTTTTCTCCCCCAATTTTATACGATAAAATACATCTTCTACTTCTGCTGTCCACCAGACTTGATTTGCTGCTAAAACCACCATTCCTTGAAAGTCCAGCATCCATTCCACACGCGACTTGAGCATTTTCCCGTAGTAGAAAATGGCTTTCTTTGTGATAAACTTGTTTGTGACCCTCATTTCTGCAACGACATCGTTCATCCACTCCTCAATTCTACCCTTGCATATTACAATGTTGCGGAAGTCCATCACTTCCTTTTCAGCCGAGATCATGGCATGAACTTGAGTTTCACCTTCGCCCACTTCAACGAGTCTGAGAGCAGCCACATTATCAAACATCTAAAGTAGACAATTGTAATTTTTTTAAAGCCCATTTAAAATACTGGATATGGATGGGAAACAAATTCCCAATTAAAAGGAATTATTACTTTGATCATGTGCTCCTGGACACATTTGGGAACTCCTTGACCAAGGATAGAAAGTAGCTCATCATCAGAAATGAAATAAAATCTGGCAAATGCATTTCTTTTGGCTTCCAGGTATTCGTTCAAAGACTTTTGACACCGATCAAGTCCATTTATTAAGCTTTTAAAGTCATTCAAACGATTCGGAATAAGACAATTATGCTTGACTAATGGCTTTTTCAGTGCTTCAGCCATAATTGTTCGGAATGTTTTGTCTATGGCATCGAATCGTTTTGCTTCTTCAGCTAATTGTATCCTGATATCTTTTCCAGCGAATATACCTTCCAGGTACGACCATTTCCTTTGAGTCACGATCCAGGCTTCCATTACTTCGCTAATAGTAGACAGCGTTTTCTCAAGAGCCGTTACAACTGGAATATGGTTCGACATTAAATAAATCATGGCAGGTCATAAGTTGAAGCTTTTCGCGCAAATTTCATTGTCACTGTCCAAACCTATTATTACCTGTGTAAAATGGACCAACAAATCTGGACCCACTAATTCCTTGCAATGTCACCAAGTTATCATCTAGTACCTGCATCATGTCTTCTACCGGGCCAATAATCCACCCTCTATCCTCATCATTCTTTATATACTTGATAAGAATTAATTTGTTGCTGTCCCAAGCCTGCATTACAAATTACAATGATACTTTTGTAGCAAATAAGAAGAAAACAAACAGACGCAGCTACTGCGATAAAAGATTACGTAAATACCTCGGTTAATTCTTTCACAGTCTTCTCAATTTGTAATTCCTTAACTGCGGTTTGAATGATTTCCGCAATGGTTTCGGAATAGTGGTGAAGCTCCATTGCAAACAATTTTCCAAGAGTGAATCTGTCGGGAGTCATCTCGAAATGTACACCGGTTTTGTCCATGAGCATGTTCCAATGCCTAGGTCTCAGTGCTTCATGCTTGAGGTCTACGAAAAGTGGCACTGACCTCTTGAACTCTTTCATTTTCTCTTCAACATGCTTAGCAATTTCTGCCGCTCTGACTTGTTTAGGAAGACTCTTGTACGTGCGAATATACTCATCTATTCCATCAACCAAAGCTTGGGGGTTGAGGTTAACCCATAGCGTTGAGGACCATTGTGATCGTGCTTCTCGTTGGTCCACGTACAATTTATAAAGCACCTCTAGGTTTTCCAAGTCTTTGCTAACCTCTACAAGCTCTGGGTAAGATGTGAAGTCAAGGCCAAACAGCTTTTCTGAATTTGCCATGTCTTCCTTTTTTGCCATCATTTCCTTATATTCTTCGTTGTATTTCTAAAACCAAAAAAGTATACCAAGGATATATCGGTTGAAAAATAATAATGATTTTTTTTTGCTTAGTCATAGTTCTACTAACATCAAATAAGTCCAAGCCTTTCTCAAGTTCGGATCCCACAGTTCCAGGACCTTGTGCAAAATACCGCTTCACGAATGCTTGGACCTGCTTTCTGAATTTGTTTCTGCCCACCACCGTTATCTGCTTGAAACGTTTCTTTACTGGTTCCATGCGCTTGGTGACAATATGTACTTCTCGCAACCACAGACTTTGCCATCTTTTCCAAGACTTTTCCAAGAGTGTGATATCTTCATCATTGACTTCAATGCTGTATGCTTGCAGCACTGCGTAACGCTTGCACAAATCACGGTATCGTCCCTCCATTTCAATCGTGTTTGCCTGAATACTTTGTATCGTCAGGAACACCTGCTTTAATTCATTTACACTTCGTGGAAGTATGTGCAAGTTTTTGTCAAAGTCTGCAACAAGCCTATCAAACTCTTGTTTTAGTTCATGTGTGCTGTTCATAAGAAATTCGCCTAATTTCATGATCCACTCTCGCGCACATTTCGCAATTCCGGTTTGCAGGGGGCGTACATTCATCCTTGAAATGTGTAAAATATTTTTTTTTTAACTTTAGGTATCATAAGAAGAGAAAGTATTTATTTACCTCACGCATCCTTCGATTCGATAAGGAGGTAAGTCATCTAGACGGTTAATAATGGTACTGTAAAAGGACATTTTTTGATCGTATGCTGATACGGGAGGATTCCTCTGCGCAAACATTTCCAATGTTTTCTCCTTGTTGTACAACCACAAATTTTTAAATTGCTGGTATCTGATAGTGGATAGATACAGTGCATTTTAAATCTTTATCGATATTTTCTCATTACAAGCAATCAATTATTCAATTCAACGCTCAGTTCAAAAACAGCCAAAAGCTAGTGATAATCGTGTGTACTTCACTTACTTTCTCAAGTAACTCCACAAGTTTCTTAGAATGGCTAGTATGTTTTCTTGTATCTGCAAAAGAAGTTCCAAAACTCTAGGCAAGCGACCAATGTCGTGAAAGTAGCTGTACAAGAACGGTTCACTCTCCTCGGACTGTTTTATTGGAGTGACCTCAATGCAAGAACCTCTCCGCCAACGTACAAATCGTTTGGTTCCTTCAACGCACTGTCGAGTCGCTTGTGCAAGCAATGAAAATATCTCATGAGCTGTGGGCGTTATACGTATCTCTGGCATTGCTAGAACTGCTTCCACGTCGAAAAGAGGCTCATTCTTGTTCATGCGTATTTCAAAGTCATGAAGGCTTCGGATTACCACTCTACATGTAAATACAGAAATTATGGACCATACATCATTATTATTATTGGTAAGGAATTATTGCTTCAAGCAGTAAAAAAAAGCAGGTTTTCCCACTAACTTTGATAAAAATCGGAATGCACATTTTTCCCAGTAGGAGTAGTAAGTTCGAAACTTTTTCATTTTTCCCGTTGTCTTTCCATAAGCCAGGTTTTCCAGTTTTAGAAAGAGTGAAGTCAAGCCCCGGTACAGTAAAACTAGTCTTTCCCATGTTGTGTTGCGACAACTGTCCCAATATTGAAAATAGTCCTGGAACAAGAAATCCTTTCATTGTCATTGTCGTTTTTGAAATGGAACATTATTTTTTACATTATTATTAAAAACTAACCCAGCAATCAAGGATGGGCAATCCAATGGGATCCTTTTTGTATGGAGGCTCTTTGAATAGCCGATGTGTTTTCATTTCTAGAATTCGAATTCTCACATCTTTCGCAACTTTATTTAGTTGGCTAACGGTACCGTCAAAAGTTTGAATGATTCCAGAGAGTGTATTTGCATAATCCGGTATACCAAGGGCTGTCCAATTTAGACGTAGTAAACCTTGATCAAAGTTCTTTTCAAGGTCCTGAATGCATTTCTCCATAAATTCAGCCTACATGAAAAAGCGAAATGAAGTGTTAAAATGTTCAGCATGGTTTTTATTAAATATTGTGAGGAGAACGTTGTCCATATTATTTACTTCATGGGATCGCAAGCGTCTGCGTATAGCATAATACTGATCTAAAATGAGCTGCAATTCTCTTGCATTGCTCATAAGATTTTCTCGCAAAAGGGACACATTTCGCACACCTTCGCTGATTCTATACCCCATTTGTTCAAGGTGAATGGCTTCCTGTACCATTTCCATTACCTCGGCTGCCAAGTTGACTCTGACTATTTTCTTGTCCTTATTCTGCTCAGTCAAGGTTCCCACTACATACCGTTCAAAAATTAAATTTAACAATGTCAAAATGATATTCGAGATTGAAAATTAGGTTTTTTTAATTTTGTCATCAATTACATTCTCTCCGCGCTGGAACACGTATAAATACATTTTTACGCAAGCTAGTGCCCATCGTCTGGGTAGAGACTTCGCACCAATGAATATACCATGAATCCTCGTAAGCTTTCATTTCTTTAGCTAAAGTTAAATATTCTCTGCACGCCTGTTTCAAAATTATGAAGAATATGATTACTAATAGTAAAACTAATATAGCCCAACAACAACAAGAAAAACTTTTCCTCAATGAATTGAGCAACGGATCTTATTATGAATATTTCATTTCCCTACTTGCTGCCCCACTTCAGTACCAATCACATCAGGCTGAGTTCGGAACGTCACAATAGACTTTTTAATATAATAGAACAATGCTCGAACCCACCAAATACGACCAGCCACGGGTGGATTATACTTTAAAATGGGTGGATTGTCTCGGTTTAGCTAAAAATAAATAAATATAATCTATTGATATCATATATACAAGCATAATAATAATAATTTCAAGAGTTAAACTTTTAATTGTCGCGAAACCAATATGTAGTATTATACTTTCTCTTTACTTACATCAAAAAATTCCTTTACATTTCTAACTTCGAGAATGTAAATCATCAAAGTATCATCAAACTTTTTCATTAGTTTTTGATGAATGCCCTCTCTCGTTTCAATGTACTTGAATTTCATTAGCATTTCGAATGCCGCATCGGCAGACCTGAAGAAATGTGAATGCAGTTATATATTTTTCTGTATCCCAAAATGAGCTACCCATCAAAGTTTCTTACCCCTCCTCTCTGTTTGTATTAAGACTTACTTGATTGTAACAAAGGCTTCATCAATAAAACTTTTGGCTTCTGCCTCCAAAACCTGCACTTCTTTCTTGAGATTATCTAAAAGCTCCGTCCACAGTTTTTGATTAGCGTGTAAAAACGGGTCAAACTTGACATCAATGAAAGGCTTTGCAAGAGCAAATGCCTTCTTAAGCGCTTCTTCAATTTTTCTCGGATCACCTACGACAGCTTTAATCTCGGGACCAAAAAAGTTTTGAAATTCCGTGAGTAGGATGGCAATCTCTGATAAATGCTTGGCAATAACACACACGTAGTCAGTCTTGGGAAAAAGTTTACTCTTGTCAAAGTCCCAACGTGCACCTTTCCCCGCAACTTCAATCTTCTCACGTGTTTCCAGAAAGCTATCTTTCCAGGTTGTTAACAGGATACGCACCGAATCGGCCAACTCCAAAGCGGTCGCTGGATCCCTAGTAATGGAAAAAGCGAGTTGTTAATAATACCAATGTTCGTCCTGCGTAAGTAGGGAAGCGTGAAAGTGCCACTGCAAACTCATTTTGATTTACATACTTTCGAAATAGATTTCTCGGATGCAAAGACGACGTGGTACGGTCGTACAATAACTTTGCAATTTTTTCTAGCATGCCGCACATTCTTTCATCTTTGTTGTAATGACGAGACAACATCCACACAAGTTGCAGTCCTTCCATAATGTGGGGTATGGCATCGGCCATCTCGATAAAGTTGTTATTGTAAGTTAGCGTTTTTAAGTGTCTTTCAATCGTGGAGAGAAATCTGCTCACATCCCGAGCTTCTTGTAAGCTTCTCAGGAGCTCCGTTTGCTGGTACTCAAACCCAGGAAGAAGGTCAGAATTGGCAATGCCGAGTACCTGGGTCACTCGTCGCACCTCTTTGCATTGAAGTTGATCGTACACAGCAGATAACATGGTGTTTCTATCTCGCCACAATTCCAGCTCGGACAATGGCGTAAAGTGACGAGGTTTCATTGGCAGCTCTTTTTCGAGAATGTTTGAGATTCGTTGTTCCCATTCATGACAAATGGTTTCAAGATGGGCTACAAATTGCTTGTTGCCTGCTAAATATTTCATGTTTGGGTTTGGACCTTCCAACTCAAGAATTAATGGAATCTTTATTTTGATTTCACTCTCTAAATATTCGATGGCTCTATGATAAAAATGAAATTTAATTTGTTCGTTCAGGTTTTTAATCTCAGCATTTAGTAAAAAATGGCGTTCAAAGCATAACTAAATTCCTACCGATTCAGAGTGCCCATAAATTTGCGTACTTCCAAATCTAATTCGGTTTTCAGTTGATTCTTTTGTGCGTCACTTAATGGCTGTACGTCCATTTTTGTCTGAGAGAATCGACGACGAGATGAGTCAAGATCATTTATCTCAAGTAGTGGGTGAAAAACCTAAGGGAACCAGAAACCCCAAAACTCCGTACATTTGTTGAAAAAAACATGTAAATGTATTTATATACAATAAACGCGCATAATGCAATTTTAGGGGAAGGGGGGGGGGAATAAAAATTACAGTTTTCAAGACAGCGACTATTGGACGCAATTTAAAACCATGCATATTCCCAAACATTAGGTGCTTGGGCATTTCGCTTCCAGCTTCCTTTTCTGATCTCATTCCTGGCACTGGAACGCGTGACGTGCGAATAAAATAGAGTCCCAGTGGATGCGACTTGCTCAAGTTACTGCGTAAGCTGTATGGCATAAACTCCAGGTAATACCGGTTTTTATCTTCCTGTAATAGGAAGATTGAAGGAGAAAAAAGTAACTTTGGTTATATGAACAACACCGTTTAAATCCATGAAGACAATAATGTGTGTAAAAATTTGTACCGGCAAGGACTCTACATCCAAATCAGTATCCTCATCCCATGGATAAACAATCGGCGTGGGTGGCTCTTCAGTGGATGTTTCCGCACCTTTCTTCTTTTTCTTTCCTTTTTTACCCTTACCTTTCCCTTTTTTCCCTTTCTCTGCAAATTAGCGATAAAAAATGGCTCCAGTTTTGTTTGGAAAGTATGATAATTCATAATTGAACTGTATATGCTTTTTTTTGATCATGAATAAAAATCTACTAGATTTGGAGCTTCCAGATTTCGACTTGGACTCTTTGGCCGATTTAGACGAAGACTTGGAAGAGGCTGCTTTGCTTCCAGCTCCCTTCTTTTTCCCACCGCCTTTCCCCTTTCCGCCCTTCCCTTTCTTGCCTTTTCCTTTCCCTTTTTTCTTTTTCTTTCCACCCTTCTCAGTGTCTGTCGTTTCATCGAATAAAGCTTCAATTTCCTCTTCTTCCTCCTCTTCCTCATCTTGCTCTTCCAAAAAGTCTTCCGGCGTTTCCACCTTCATCTTGAAAAAATATGCCGTTCGAAGCTTGTCAGCTTCGTCACTTTTAATGGCTGCCAAATCATTGTTGAGGAAGTCAAGGAAGGTTGACACTACATCATCCTTTGCTAACAACTCTTCTGCAGTGTCTGGGTCGTTGAGATTGAGACACGATATCAGAATTTTTTTTAACCAGCTTATCCTATTAAACGCAAGTCACCACACCACAATACAACAATTAGCTGTTATGAAAAAACGAAGCGATTTGCAAACCATGATATGCACATAACATTAAATTAACTTTATTAACCTATAATCCCGACCAGAGGAGTTAGTAATTGGTTTGGGAGGTTCTGGTTCTGGTTGGTACATCTCATCTCTCTCATCGTCTGCATCTTCCTCTCCCTCCCCTTCATCCTCAATCCAATCCTCCTCATAGAACTCACCTTCGAACTCTTCCAGCGGTGGAAGTTCTGGAAAAAAATCCATGTTACTCTAAATAATCAAATTTTCACAGACAGTATGAATAATAACGAATGACCAGTAAAATCATAAAATCACTTATAGATTGTGCCAAGTTGTTTGCAAATGAAAATCACAGCGACAGCCTGAGCTGAGCAGAGGTTGACCAAAAAAGTTCCAAAGGTTGGAAAAAACATTGATTTAACAACCACCTTGGAAACTACCATATTTTTCGAGGAGGTACATAATGACAGCCAACTACACAACATGAAATGGAAACGAAAGGCTGAATAGTGAATCGGCCACACGCATAACGCATTGCATAACCACCCATTGTAACCACCAACCATGCATATTATGGTAGATAGGGTGCGTTAACTGAAACTGGCATTCAAATCGAATATATATCAACAAATAATTCAGTTTTATTTTCAAAGTAAATATCTCTATCACATTGTCATTAATCATATGCGCAAAAACTGGTGCATAAATTTTATTGAAAGTAAGTATATGAACAAAATATTCACAGCAATGGTAAATTGGTGTTTTAAATTACTATACTATGTAAGTAAATCATGTGAACAGAAGAATAACATGACATTTCCGGGAGACCAGAGGCTAGAATACGGCAATAGTAGTACGCGGAACGAAAATCAGGTCATCATCCAGAGTTAGTAAGATCTGAAACATTTTTAAAATGTGCAGTTTTAGATTAAATTTTTATCCTCGTCATAACAAGTTTACATGACTAGATGAACATAATACTTAATCATTTACCATGAATGAGAAAAACATGCTGAAAGCCGAGAGAAAGTGCCAGATATCATGCGTATCATAGAATCTCAATAACATGCATTCCCGGTTGTATGTCCTAGATTCAGCTGGTGACAACTGCCAGGAAGTAGATTTGTGCAAAAATACATACATACTGAGTCCCCAAAACACAACAGAAAGGAGAATGTAGATTGCCGGTTGACAAGTAATTTTCTCTCTGTGGGTAAGCTATATGAACAAAAGAAGACGTTTGTGTCCATTAATCAAGGTAAAGGGACACTATCAGGGACATTAAAGATGAGTAAAAATTGGTCAATTAACCTTCATTATAATGTAAAAATTTGAATATAAAAACAAATTCGACATAAAGATGAGGAGCAAATGTGATGCAAAATCTTGGGGCATCATCCACATTCCATATCCAGCAATCGTCCAGTTGCAAATATTGGCGATGGTTAAGAGCACCATACGGTCCAAATATAATGGCGTTAAACACATCAAGGGACTTGACATACAGTCGTTTTTCCAAGTTTGGTAAATTCGTTGGAAAGCTCCACAGTCTAGAAAATAATTAACAGATTTATGTAATCGTGTTCCATAGATAGTGACACGTCACTTCTTATAGAAAATGGATAGTAACCTAATCTCCATCTTCCCAAATAATATATCTGAACAGTCATGAATATACAGAAAAGAACATGGAAAATGGTGAAAGTAACCCAAAAGTACAAATTTCCTGCCATCACGCCGACAACGCCCAACAGAACGACAAATGCTAAACTTGTGAACGCCATATATCTGCAAAAGAACGACAAAAACCCACACACATTAAAACATTCAAACTCTACGCACACAATAAGTAATTTTATTTTCTTACGCGCTGGCATTTATATCAGGATGTCTTGTCTGATAAATTTTCAGCATGCAGAGAATTGCATTCACGTACATGAAGCATGTGTCTGTAGAGCAAAATTGTAACACAGCATATTATTATTTCTTATTCTCATATAACCTACTGCCAGTTATTCACAAAATTGGCTTATTAGCATACCAAATTGAAAGTTTGAATGATTAGGACAAACGTGGTAGCAAGCACTTAGGGCACCTTCCATGATTAGAGCAAACCCCATTGCATAAAATAGTCCAAAATGGCGTGGGATACCACATCTCTTTAAAAACCACAGCACAAAGCAGTGTCCAAAATTATTGACAGGTTAAATACAATTAATAATAATTACCCTCAGTTTATTTATATGAAACTTACAAGCTCAATTTGATTGTCTATCATTACTATCCTCTCGTGAATACGTTCTTTTCTTAGAACCAAAACAAGAAATAACAGCCCCAACATGATGTACCCAATATTAGAGTATACGTGGTTGAAATCACTTAACAGCCATAATGGATGTGAACACAAGTAGTTGTAATAGCACAAGTCTTGGTTTCCGGTTGTATGCAGCACTTTTTGGTACGTGAAGACCTAAAAATGTAAATATATGGAAACAACTACACATGGCTATTGAGTACAATCAATCAAGCTATATGTATGAGACAAAAAGCTTACTTACCAACTGGACAACTGGCAAGCCATAAAAAACTGCAACAGTAAACAAAGTGTACAAGTAGAGTTGTGACTTTTTCGCGAGAATTCTTGGATTTTTTCGAGCAAGCGCTGCTACACAGAGTTTTCGAGATGTTCTAGAGATTTTAAATAAAAAATGTGCACAGACTTTGATTGGTACTCTAAATTATTGAAAAAAATGACTTGTTTTTTTCTACCTGTATACATCCTTTTCGCGATTTGCATCATCCATAAAATCAATGTCAGTTTCATCGAGGGAGGAATCAGAATCCGCCAGCCAGTGACACCCGTCCTCATCATCATCACCGTGAGGAGGATCTGATGAAGTGTGCGGTCGTTGAGACGGCTGGCTAATAATTGGTGCGGTGTCACTTATTGGTTCATTTTCTGAAATATCAACCCTGGGCTCACCGTCATTGCCGTTTTCAATTATGGGACATACCAAAGATGGCCTTCTTGCGGTTCTAAAACGAAAAGATAAAAAAAAGTTGTCACTTTGACATGAACCTGACAGATTCAAATTGTTGTAAATGAGTGGCTAGCATGATTTTCTTACCTGCAGCTATATGTGCATGAAACAATAAATACAAATACATATACTAGTGCAAATATTCCACTGGTCCCAAATATTGCAGCCAAATATTCAATGTCAGTTATTTTCTCGTGGATCACGACTTCAACAATTTTTATACGATCTTTGTCAAAGTAAGGTGCTTTGAGTGTATGAAGAAGGGGTGCACTTGCTATAGAATCATCGGACCTTTTGCATCGTGTATCATCACCGTGCATTACAAACACTATATAGAAGCCATTCGGGAAGTCTTCCTTCTGTAATGTTATAAAATTTCATACACCGTAGTTATTACGACGTTATGAAAATATTCGCTCTTCCTGCCAAATGCAAAATAGTAAGTTTATAAATACTGACTCGCAGGGTCATTCCGGCTTTTTCCGACATGGTCTGCCAATACCCCTCAAACTGGACATTATTTTCTTGATCCAAAATGGGACACTTGAAACAAAATTCACACATGCTTAATATGTTTAATTTATGCTTGAAATGAACATGATTTTAAAGTCGCAACGTTTGTGCTCACAGATGAGTTTTGTACAGAAACAGTCATACAACTTGAATCATTAGACGTTACTTCAAGTAAAACGAATCGAGAATTGGAATGTGGAAATACAAACTCAAAGAATCGCGGAGACAATGGTGAAACGTCTACAGTTTCCGCTTTATCTAAGCTATAAAATTGAGAGAATGGCACTTGTATAAAAGCTATTTGTCCAACACCATCATTTAAATTATCAAATTTTGATTGTACATCAAATCTCACAAAAATTAAAAAAAACTTGCTGACCTCATAACAAAGTTGTTTTCGCAACTGACATTCAAAGAAAACTTGACTTTATCAAGACTAGACGTGGAGACAACCACAACTATGGTCGTAGCCTCTTCAGACTTGGTCTCAGTTCTGTTATTTGACTGAAACATCATAGGGTCGTTTTCTACACATAATGTTCGACTGGCAGTTTGGTACACTTTCCTAAAATTGTAAATCAAAAGATGTTAACATAATCAGCTTTCTATTAGTTTAATATAAAGGGTAGGAGGAAAATTTACTTGTCATATTTGGACAATACAGGCAACTGCCACGATAAAGAACTTTTTCTTTGTTTGACTACAAAAGTAACCGGATCATCGATTGAGCCATTATCAACTTCAACATGGACGCGAATATCTTCATTCTAAGTACATCATTAAATGTGCCAGTGAAATAATACCAAACTGTCTATATGAGCCATATTATTCATAAAAAGAATACTATCCAACGTATATCGTACCTTCATGTTACCTCCCCTTCTGTACTCCCTAAATGTGAACAGATAAATGAATTCGACAGTGTTGTCAACTTCCTCATTGTAAATTTCGCCATCTTTTCCATTCACAACGACAGGTTGTAGGTGAGGTCTATCGGAAGTGGAAGTAGGTGCTGGAATTTCAGTGCTGGTATTTGATGGTAGAGTTATTGCATCCACAATGGTGGCATTGGCACAAGCAGTTAAATACAGTGAACCAGAAATTATACTGATGGCAAGTAATACTACTACTCGATTCCACATTTTCATAGGCTTTAACCGTACAGCTTAAACTCAGTAAGGGTCCTCTGTTATTGATTATTACTGAGTAAATCAGACTTTATCTCTGTCAACTATGAAGGTGAACACTTACGGTTACATAATAAAGGCTGTGGAAAAGACATTTTTTCACGAAAGAATTCTAAGAACAAAAAAAAGGGAACAAAACGTTGAGGACAAAAGGGTATACACTGCCAACTTGTGAAGCACTCAATGCTCAAAAGGTATAATAAGTAACTTGGACCAATAGATAACACTCATCATAAGATGCACAATAAAGTTCTTACCGTCACATGTCATGTCATTAACTGATGACACGTGTCGGTAGCTTTGATAAGCATTTTCTTCAGCATTACTACAGTAATTCGAATTTACGCTTCGTTTGCTCTAAAGAAATGTACGTCAAAATTCACAGAGCTAAAAGCAAATTTGCACGAACTAACCAACGAAGAAAGGATATAGACCTAACAGCCGATGAGTCATTGTCATTGTCATCCACTGTGCACATTCCACACCAAACAAGTGACCAATCTATACAGAAGTATAATAGCAAAAGCAATCACTTCATTTTTCATCTTCACAATTCCATAAAACGCATGAAATTTGACAACAACAAATTGGACCAGCTGAGGAGAGCGGAGAGAGTAGATTCCTGAAAGCAGCATGCAGCGCACACAGTAAATATAGAAATCTGTGATAGTGTGATCTGTTTATGTATGTAATTCTGGCGGCGTCATTCCAGCACCGTCATTCCGGTACTCAGTTTTTTACCGTCATTCCAGCACTCTCACACTATCATTCTAGTTATTCTGGCACTCTGGAATTGGGGACCCCAATTTGGGGTG
>JAHZMZ010001902.1:0-17152 GCA_027743805.1 Lepidocyrtoides sp. E14
CTCAGTTTGAGAAGTTGATGTCATTAAGGTCAGTGGAGAGTGTCAGCGCGACAATGAGTGAACTAGACGGTAGTTTTGTCAGTGACGAAGCTGAGTATAATCTTAATAAGACCACAGGCGTGAAAATGATGTACTCAATTAAGCCCGCAAAAGAACAGAAACCGGAAAGTGAGGCTGATACTTTAGCAGAGTCTATAACCGAGCCGGAAGCATCAAATGATGATTCTTGTCCGAAGGCACGTTCATTATTTAGACATCTTTTCGACCCCACACTCCTAACAGAAGATGCTGACAAGGAGGTAGATTTTATGAATTTAGAGATGCAGTGTTTGGAATGCTTTATCAAGGCTCCCATGACAAGCATGTATGGTCATGCTGCCGATGTTCATTCCACAAACTTGTGCGTGTACTGTCTGGCAACATTCCAGAATGCACGGCAGCTGGAGGTGCATCTTCTTCGTGAGCACCGTATCCCTGCGTCCCTGTGTTCCAACTATACTGAATTTGACGATAAATACACTTCTAACGATGTTGAGTTATTCTGCACCGATTGTAATAAACCTATTTCTCTTAATAACAAAGCCGATGAAGACGAGCTGGCAATTATCGATCATCAGTGCAAAGTTTTTGGAGCTATATGTCCAAAGTGTGCACGTCAATATCCGCTTAAGGTTCTGGAGTCTCATGTAAAAGTTTGCCAAGGGCCTGTTCAGCTAAAAATCAACCCATGGACTGAGTTGCCTATGTTCTTGATTAAACAAGAACCTGAAGACGTAGACTTGGTCAGCAGCAATGAGAATTCCCCCACAAAGTTTCCTCCCCTGAAGAAAGAGATAGGTTCACCGGCTAGACTAAGAAATCGCGATAATAGATGCAAGATATGCCTCCTGGTTGTGTCTCCCAGTAAAACTGCGCAACATGCTTTGGAATGTGGGGGTCAAAGCATTACAAAGTCACCGACAATTTCACCTGAGAAACTTCAAACTGTCAAGCGTGTCGTGCCAATGCCTCAGAAACCATCCCCACGCCGGAGTCTGTTTACTAGACAAGGATCTGTAGCAGCAGCGGATATTGGTGTCAACGGTAGTGACGTCTCAGCTGATCTGCAAAGTTTGACAGAAAATATAGATTGCGTCGATAATTTCGCTTTCTCAACATCGAATTATAATCACGATGAAGCTTCTGCAGAATCCAATCTGCAAGCTGACTCAGAATTATCTGTTACAGCACAAAACAGCGCTAAAGCTACTAGTTTGATCCATCTCCACACTTCTGACACTTCTGGTGTATCCTGTACTGAAAAAGTTGATCATGATTTGTGTGCACAAGAGCCATTGAAAGCAAAAGAAGCCACAGACTCTTGTGATGAAAGCTTGGGTCAGGACCATCTTTCACCTGGCTCTAAAACTGAGCAGGGGCCTATAAAAAAGTTTAAAGATGCATTGCTAAATGAAACGGATCCAAAGAAACGTCTGAACTTGCTAGTTATAGAATTATGTGATTTTTTGGAACAAAGATACAAGGAGGAGTTAAGGTTAAATGATAACATGGACCTTCGAACAAGGGATGTCGACTTGTATCACCCTGTGACTAAGCTGAGCAGTGATGAAATTTTAGAAATCATGATTTCCAATGCTTGCATAGGTTGTACATATTGCAGGCAGGCTAAAATTGTGGGACTTGATAGAAGACAATTGGTAATTCATTTATTGACTCGACACACATGGGACCTTAAATTCCATGATATGCAAGAGCCACAAAATGAAGGTGAAAATGACGACGCCAACAGTGAGACCACTGTATCAAAAATACAATCTACAACAGATACTGCTCACCGCATGTACTCAAAAATCGGATGGCGTCAATTTAAAGTCAGTCTTCTGGAAAAGGTATTCCAATTGAGAGACAACATCTTTAATTATTCTGGTAGAGAACCCTTCGGAGATTGTCCATGTGAATGCCTCCTGTGTGGTTGTCACATCCTTACGCAAAGGCAACTTTTCCCCCACTGGTACAAAGCACATCCTCAAACGTCAATGAAATGTTACATGTGCCATGAAAAGTTTCTCTTTGTTGGAGCACTGTTTTCTCATCTCTGTTTCGGCACTCCAGAACCACTCATCAAGGAGGAAAATCCTGAGAAAGATGGTACACATTTGACTAATGGAGGAGTAGAGGATGGTTCTGCGTCTGCGAACCACGATGATGACAGTACCGTGATGTTGAGATATCAGTGTGGGCTCTGCCACAATCTTCAGCTACCGGGGTTTTTTAACTACATTGTACATTTAAGAACAGATCATAACTTATGTGAG
Source organism: Lepidocyrtoides sp. E14 (assembly GCA_027743805.1). Taxonomy (NCBI): domain Eukaryota; kingdom Metazoa; phylum Arthropoda; class Collembola; order Entomobryomorpha; family Entomobryidae; genus Lepidocyrtoides; species Lepidocyrtoides sp. E14. The sequence goes on from JAHZMZ010001902.1 coordinate 2,316, forward strand.
CTATGTCTACAACCGCTTGCAGACCAAAAAGAACTACAAAACCACATTCTAAAAAAACATAAATTGAACTATTATTGCTGGAAGTGCCGAATCGCCTATTCTGATGATAACTCCTTTTTAGGTCACATGTATTGGAAACACGGAAATGCCAGTGTTGAATGTAATAAGTGTTGCACAAGGAAATGGTCCTGTGTGTATCATTTTTGTCGTCCTCCTTCAGAATTCGTGTGTGATATATGCAAGGAAAAGTTCTCAAAATATATGTCTCTTAAAGTTCACAAACGCTTGCACACAGGAGAAAAACTACGAAAGTGTCCAAAACACAATTGTCATGAAAAATTTATATCCAAAAAGCTATTGGAAAAGCATGTAGAAAATGTACACAATAATCCCAACAATATGCTAACGAACGAAGATGATGAGCACAAAGACGAGGTAGACGACGGGCAAACGCAGTTGGTGGATTCTGCTGGAAATACTGAGGTTCTAGAGTACAGGCAAGACTCTTCCGTTGTAGAAAAGGAATTGGCGAGCGATTTCCGTCCTGATGCAAGCACTACTGCTATTTCTGATGGAAGTAATCAAACAACTGATCAAGCAAGCTTTTGTGATGCCAGAAATATTCAAGCTGAAGTAAACACTCAGCAGGCGTCAGCAGGGAAAGAAACAACTGCACAGAATGAAGTAAACGGTGAATGTCCAAATTGTAAGTCTCAAACGCATTAATCATTTTATTGCATTAGTTTTTATAGTTGAGCAACTATTGCTACCGATTTTTCTAAATCTTTGGAATACTTATTTTACTGACTTAGCTTGATGATTCATCCGTTGAATCATTAATGCACTTGATTGCAAGTAAAAGTACTCTCAATATTTGAACTTCCGGTCCGCAGATACGACTTCGGTTAAAGTTGTCAACACCGTTTAAAGAATTTTTTTGTAAACTTTGCGTCAATCATCATTCGATGTCTTGTTATATTGTGCAAAAGTTTCTTGTCACTAAAAGAGTAGAACTGGTATCGAATACTTTGACCGACGGTGAATCTCTGGAGTCTAGACAGGAAGTTAGCATGCTTTCAATGAGGCACTTTAATCGTCCCATCATCAATAATGTCTGTAAATTGCTGACCATACGCCGTGCCCAAATATATGACCTAATCGACTAAAAATTGGTGTTTGCTTCTATGATCAGGGATGAATGGCAATCATTTTATTAATTTTTAACCGCCTAGGTCAAATTTGGCAATGTATTTAACCATTTAAAATTTTCAGCAATGTTTTTTATGCTGGGTGAATGAAATGATTATTAAACGGGAAAAACTTGGAAGAACTTTTTTCAAAGAACATTTGTTAGGAATAATTGGAATGCAATCGTTGTAATTCGTGTTATTATCATTGAACCATTATTTACAACCAGTAATTTTGTTAGTGTTAGCTATATGTACTTATAATGACAGAATATTCTCTTTATAATGGATTTTACATTTGCACATTCTAAAGTCTGATTTTTTACATGTGCAGATACTACCTGTGACATATCATTACCAATAGCTGAAGAACCGACGTCCGAAAACAGTACTCTTGCAACAAATCAGTTAGATCAAGCGTTAGAAAGGCATTTACCAAAGGAGACCATGCCAGTAACGAATGCTGAGCATCTATCATCCCAGTCACTTATAGAAAGAGAAAGTTCTGAGCAGGACAAGTTTGAAGATTCTGAGAAGCCTTTTGATATTTCTGTATTTAAGGGACCGAATCTTTCAGAAGATGATGATTCTGACTGTGAAATGGGTGGAGAACGGACACGTTTAAAGTTTACACAAATTTTGTCCGATGAAGATATGGAAGAAGATTCGGAAAAAACCCAGTTTAATTTAGATCTTAACGGGCATGAAAATTATTTTGATCGTATTAATTCACCGGATATGTCAAATTATGAGCACCTGCTAGAAGGTACATACATAGCAATATGATTTGGAGATACATTGGAGAAAATGGTAATGGTAAAACCGTGTAAATTTTATATGAATTTCAGAACACGAAAATGATATGGACGCTTCTGAAAATATCCTTAATAGCAATTCTGAAAATATCTTAACGAATAATACAGAGGGTATGGAGCAAAGTTTCGAAAATCTTGAGCATTTAAATTTAGAAAATGCTCAGATAAATGACTTAGAAAATCTTGAAACAATGCATGATGAAAGTCTTACCACTTCTAAATCAGATAATATTCCGACTGATGTAGCTAATCTTTCACAGTCCCATCCTACAAGCACTGAAAGTAACATTACAAAAAATATGGCAATAAACATCCCAGAAGTCATGAAAATAGACGAGTCTGAAAGTATTAAAACAAGTAGTTCAGAAACCTTTCAAGCTTGTACTTCAGAAGCTATTCAGACAAGTAATTCAGAAAACTTACAAGTTCATACTTCAGAAACACATCAAGCGAGTGAGTCAGAATATTTTCAGGTCGATGACGATAGGTCTGAAAACAGCCAACCTGGCAATATGGATGCTCTAGATTTTAATAAATCAGAAAGTGTGGGAGGTAGTATAGCTGGAAATGATATTGTAAGTAAATCAGAAAGTATTGAAAAAAGTAAAGTAGAGAACCTTCAAACGAGTGTTTCAGAACGTACGGAATCCGTTGAATCAGAAAATGTTCAAAACGCTTATTTACAAAGTAGCCTGGGTGTGTCTTTACAAGATCAGGATATTCAAAGTGACTTAAATTCGTCAGCAGGTCAGAGACAAGAACTTGTTGAAACATTAACTACTACAAACATCACCACTGGAAAGGCTGCAACAACTTTAGTAGAAAATATTGATGAAACTTCAAATAATAAAGTTCAAACTAGCTCATCTGGAAATGTTGGAAGCAACCAAGGAAATACGAATTCGAAAAGTGCTGTTGATGCAGATTTACATCAAGATTTACTATTGTCGTCTGACTCCTCCGAAGATGAAAGTGAAAAACAACAAACTTCTACAGACACTGCAGTTGCCAATATCGCTACAGCTAACCATTCAACTGTGGAAAGCAATGTTGGTGGTAAGTCGACGGCAGCTATTATAATCCGTTATTTTACTTCGGCAATGTGCCGTTATTTTGAAACATTGCATGGATACCTGTACTGATTCATGAACTTCTTACAGACCTAAATGACAGTGCGTGGGAAAAAATGGATGATTCAGGACTGGTAGGAGCTGCACAGTCCGATACAGCGATAGATGTTAAAGACTATCTCGCAAGTCAACCTAAAAAAGCTGGTAATCAAGAAGCTACAGAGTTAGATAGTGCCGAAAAAGGTCGGGTCAATGACCATACTTATAGCAAAGGTAAGCTAATTTTTATAACTGATTTAGCTGGGTAGACTAATACCAGTTTGCATGAGTTTTACAAGATCAGTTATCACTGCCTCGACGACCTAGCTTATAGATGTAATAAAATCTCTTTAAATACTTACGAGCCAATCATAACAATCAATGACTTTCCCCAACACAAAAACATTGCTGCAGCAATTAAAACTTATTCCCGACTCCTAAAGACTTGTTTTTGAGACTCCAACAACTTCATTCTTGACTTGACTTACAACAGTCTTTCATCGTAAAAAAGCAAACCAGGAATAGCGTGAAGTAATATGAATATATATAGTAATGAATTATGGCTATGGTTAGTGACTTGTGTGTTGAATTTTTTGTGCCACAGATCCAAGCGAACTTGATCAAGAACAAGGACGAATGGAAAATGCGTCATCAACTATTGGATCTGCTGAGACATCTCCTGTGAAAGGGGAGTTTCGACGGTCTACTGGGGGATTACAAATCCCACAAGTAAATATATCTCTGAAAACCGATGAAAGTCATTCCAAAAAACGCACTAGAAGCTCATCTAGCAGCTCATCATCATCAAGCTCGTCTTCTGAAAGTTCCTCTGGAAGTACTTCAGAATCCAGCGGCTCTGACGATGATGAAGACGAGGATGGTCAGTCAGAATCTGATGTGTCCCCATCTAAGGCTGATACATCTGGACATGGTGGTTCATACGCCTACGGTTATTCGGGGTCGGACTCATATTATGACCACCCTACGTATGCAGGGCAGCGAACGAGTACTCCTATTTCAAATGCGCCTGTGAAACGTGGTAGAGGTAGGCCAAAGGGTTCCTTAAATAGGGACAAATTTGGAAAACCAACCGCCAAGAAGTTTCAAACCAATCGCTCAACAGGGTCTAATAAAGTTACTAAAGTGAACGACGACTCATACAAGCCACGTCGGAAGTACCGAAAAACCAAAGGAAAAGTAGGACGGCCAAAGACCTCTTCAGCTTTGGAGAAGGAAGTTGAACAAAATGTAGAATCCAACAATCTTAATACCATTCCGGAATCTGATCTAGAAACGGAAGATTCTGGCAGCGAAGAGTTGTTCCATTCGAAGCAACTGTCCGATCCAATTAGAGAGAAGATTCCAGAGTCTGATAAGCTGTGGGAAATTACTAACGAAGAATACTTGCTACGCTTGCTACGAGGAGTAGAAAATCTGGAAAAACTACGTATAATTTCGGAAATGGAGGCACAAGCTGCGCTAGCGAGTAAACAACAGAATGACAAAATGGTAAACAGATTACATATGCATATTCAAAATAAAAGAATCGTTTTTTTTAATCTGTAATTTTTAATACATGGAGTACATTATTTGCTTCATTACAGATGAAAAAACATAAACAAAGAGAAATCGAAATAGGTTTGTCAACATGACTTTATAGCTATGCACTATTATGTTCATTACAATTCATTACAGCAATATATTTTAACTCAAATATTCATTAATGTTATTGGAAATGCTTGTAATTGCAGCTCAAGTTAGTGCACGACAACCAGCATTGTCAAGTTCGCGAGGGTCCTTTACACCATCAGTGCCAGTTAGACAAGCTAAAGTGAAATTTGGTACTGGTAGACCAAGAGGTGGTCGTGGAAGGGGAAGAGGGCGAGGGCGACCCACTGTAATGGAAGGCCAAACAAATATGAAATTGACTATTTCTCTACCAAACTCGAACCCGACGCAGTCTCTTCATATTGTTCGAACACATGCTTCTTCAGAGGAACGACTTCGGTCAACTACGGTGGTTACACAAGTAGAAGCTAGCGCAGACGAAGAGATATGGTGTATATGTCGAAGACCATATGAAGGAAGGGATATGATAGAATGTGAATTTCCAAAATGTCCGTATAAATGGTATCATTTGGATTGCATTGGACTCACGCCTCAAGACGTCCCTAAAGGCAAATGGTATTGTAAAACGGACATGTGCAAAGAAGTGCGATCGACTGCTCTAGTGCCCGGCAAGCGGAAAAGACAGACCGAAAGATTGGTGGGACACTATACACATTAGCTTATAATCCAAAAATCTATCGTGTCAAAAAGTCAAATTGTGGTTATAGGTCATGCATTATGACGTCTTTAAGCGTTATGTAATGTAGATTGTTTACTTGAAACATCCTCCTATTTTAGCGTGTTATGTTATTACTGCATTATCAACCAGTTAAGTGTTGACCTAGTTATCATTTGTGTTATATTAAAGAAGACGCAAAAGAAATTTGATGTTTGAGACACCGAGTGAACATTTTATAAAGTTTATATTATGTTACTGTTCAGTAGTTTACATTACGTTATAAAATTGTATCTTCAAACTTCAATTTCTGTTTATCTGACTCCAACAACTTTAACTATGTTAAGATTACGAATTGTATGTACATATTGGAGTACTCGTAAAATCTTCGTATATAGGTATGTATAATACTTTTCGACATCATCCCGAAACGCCATTTTAATTGTAACTCTTGTCGTTAAATGTAGTATAAAAATACCTGAAACATTTAGTCATACTGTATAATAGATTAAGGTATGATATTAATGTAATTGTATAGCCAATTGGGATGAATGAAACTATGTTATATTGCACGTGTAAATTTTGATGTATGCTGATATATGCAGTGAAAGTGTGTGAGTAAAGCATGATAAAGTATGTGAACATAAAATACAATTTGTATTATTAGAAATGTATTTGAAATTTGGTTTACATATTACATGATCTGAATTCATAAATAAAAAATAAATAGGACTTCGTGCAAAATCATTCAAACTTTTGCCGTTGTTGAGAATTTCTGAAAAGTGGGAATCTTCTTCTTTTCGAAGTAACGTCGCTATTTTCAATGGTCGAGTGTCCAATTTCCTTAAATGTGTTCACATTTATATACCGGGAGAATACCATGTACAATTTTCGGTACCAAACGTACTGCGATGCGTGCGATTCCATGGCGGACTGAAATAATTGAAGAGCATACATTCAATAATTTAAATGCATACCTGATCAAGCAGAAAAAGTTTCGAATAAAATCGAATTATAGCACGTATTTGTGGAATTTGATACTTACCCTAATGAGACTTCTACCTCCTTCATTCGTTACGTACATAAATCTACTTGTTACATACGAGAGATACACGTCGAAGACCCCCAAAATGTACTTTCTGAACCAGCTTACTGATTCCAATGAAAACACCCTACAATCTTCAACCATGAAAGAGCATAATTTATCAAATTTTGCAAAGTTACTTAGTAGGAATTAAAACTTGCATAACTGAGATTGTACGATGAAAACATACTTTCAGGAATTTGTCGTTTCTCTATAAGCTCGATTACACATTGATGAATTGATATATGATTCAAATGGCCGCTCACTCCATGCTCATCAAATGTAATTAACTGTTAAAATTGAAACAAAAATAGTTTGACGGATAAATCACAAACATGTTTCCACGTTGGGGCAAATACATTCTACATGTATACGTACCGCATCTATATCTAGTCCATTTACATACTGCAGCAAAACTTTTGCTATATGGGACGGTTTCCACAGAATCTCAGGGTTATCTTTAAGATGATGATGGTTCAAGCATGTTATATTACCTTCGCTGACGCCAAGTTTCTTACAACTGTGCCACAGCTCTTGTTTTCGTGTAGAGCCAACTCCTTCATGGTCGCCTGAAATCAAACAACAAGTTTTCAGTTTATTTTCAGAACTGCAAAATGTCTAGGAATATCTGCCGTAACGTACCTGTAGACAAGCAAACGACGTATATACGTACATCGGAAGTTTTGGCTATTGAAACTATTGAAGGACCAAAAAACATGCATTCGTCGTCAGGGTGCGCTGTGACTAAAAGCACGCGACGTATTCCAGAGATCCGTTTTGATTTCCATAATCGCATAAAGTAATCGGTGACAATTAGTGCATATACGACTGTAATAGCTACGTACACTAAGGCCAGGTAAACAATGCCAAGGAAAATATTCAGATCGAATGAAATCATGGTATAATCTATGAAAAAAAAGAGTAAAATATTTTTTAAAGATCCGCGCCAACTTCCAATATTAACTAACTCTTATAGATACGAAGGCGTAAAAAGCATTTTTTAAATGTATCCACAATTCTTTCATTATCTTTTTCTTACTTATACTTACATATATCACATAATAATTTAGAATGGACAAGTAAAGTCTAAACAATAAATGGTTTTACTCATATAATATATTCTCTAGCAATTACAACAATTATTTATATTCCCTTTGATCCAACAGTTATTGGCTGAAAGATAACTGTCTGACCAAAAAAGCTATAACAATAATCAATAATTATAAATTAAATATTTTTATCTTACTTTAAGTAAGTGAGCAGACGAGTGGTGCTATATGCTCCTCCTCTATCTCACTCTTAAAACGATTGTGTGCATTAAATTCCACTCACAACTCTATGCTTTCCCCCACTACTTCCTCTCTGTAGTTTATCTTAGAAAATCACTGGCAGTGCCGATCCTCATTGTTGGCAATATTATTTTAAGCTATTTTTCAAGCCTCCTTCTGCTACAACTCTACTATTTACTACTTTACAACTTGGTAAAATCACTCGATTAATTTACTCATCCTTGAACGCCCTACAGTATATTGTCTAATCTTGTACAAAATGAATAACAACTTTTGGCTTGTGATTGGTGACAAATTGTAAGTGTCCACTGTGAATGTTTGTTTGTGATTGCACTGGGACTCCACTCCACTCTGTCTGTCTACTTGCTTCGAAAGAAATTAACACTGATAAAAATACATAATGTTTCCACTATCGTCATTATTGGCAGAAGGTAAGCAAGTAGAGTAGTAGTAGTGAAGTCAAGCAAAGTGAGCTGGTGAAGTCCATAATAATATGTGATAATAAAAAAAACGCTAAGTATTTTACAGCGCAACAGCAGCAAGAGCGAAAGGCAAGGAAGGACCAGTAAGTAGAAAGATGATGGTGATGATGATGATGATATTTTTTTACAAGTAGGCAAAATATAACAGGCGGAGGAGGACAGGTGACAGGACAACAGGAGTGGTTTCTGTATACTGCATATTGCATGGAAATTTTAGTAGTTTTCTACATAAACGCTATATAAACCACTGCACTAGTTGTTCTGCTCTGCTCTGGTGGTTTTTCGTTGGGTTCCTTGCCAACTTGCTGGCGTTATATAAAGGTTTATAGGTATCTGTTTGTCTGTCTGTCGCTTCTTGCTGCTGCTGTGTGCCGTGCCACTGCTGCTGCTGCTATGCTGGTTTGCTAATAATGATGATAGGAGGATATTATATAGGAATTTGGGAATGTGATAGAAGAATACTTGATACTCCTTTTTATATGATATTCTTGTGTCTTATCCACTATAACCTTAGTCATTGCACCTATAACCACCTAATTTTTTATCAGCAGCGAGCAGCGTTTTTTTGAAAATATATACATTTGTGATGGGATGGCTAGCAGTAATTAGATAGATATATAACATATGTATACCTTATCATCGCATCATCGTCATCCACCAGAAACATTCAGTCCAGTAGTAGTCAATTTTTCACTTCTTTCTTCTACCTCTGATTTCCAATAAATTTTAGGTTTTTTCCTCCTTGTTATTGTTTTATTTTGTATATTAGATATTTGCTAGGGATTTTCTAATTAACAATTAAAGTCATCAGTTAGCTGTTTTTGTAATTGCACTGAGTTCTCGGTTTGTCACCTTTGGTCTTACACTTTCATCTGTAGAACGTTTAGAACATAACAGAGATAAAATTGATAAGTTATTGTCTTTGTCGTAAAAATAGTCATTCATGGGCAGTGGGTAGTATTTTTATTTTTCAAAGAGGTTAGTCAAACCTTTGCTGTCAAGAGCACGGAAGCGAATGCAGACATTGGATTGAAAAGGGATCGAAGCCTCAGAAGCTCTAGCTTGGGTTGGATTTGGAAGCTGTGCACTTTCCAATTTTATTATCAGGTAATTATGATAAGCGCCTGCATAAAAACATAATTGGCAAGCAAGTGCTTACTGCATTAAGTTGAAAACTTGGTGACATTGTTTCAATGACAACATGGTCTGCAGTTTACAGGTGACATAAATGGACATTTCATGCGAAATTTTCCTTGCAAAATATGTTTTAATCGAAAGAATGAAGTATAATAAATGGAAACTGATACGAGCACTAGGTACGATAATGCAGTCTACATTTAGAGCTGAATGAATGTAGTTGCCACGCCGATTCATCATACTTGACTGAAACCATAATATTTTTGCATTCTGTCTGTCACTACTCTCAAGTGTGCTCGTCATTCACGTAAGACATGTACCATGGAGCTACATTTATTTGCAGTCACACACAATAATAGTTTTGTCAAAAACTATCTTGTTCATTTGTGCACGTGGTTGCATGTGTTTACTAAAAAATACACGCCACATAAGCTCTTCTTGTTGTCAAAAGGCTGACTTCTTGTTGTCAGTTGTCAGTGCTGTGTGGTGGCTGACTCTGGCCTAGCAGGATGAGTAGTGTAGTGTTTTGAATTCATGGGAATGCGATGTATCCGACCGACTCAGCATCTCATGGGGAGATTTTTTTTCATGCAAAATTTTATCTTCAAAATATAGGTGTTACTGCATAACATACAGCTTTGAAATATTAAACAAGAAGAATATGACAATCGACTAAACCGAGATTTTCATCAAATCCCTTTGCATAAAGACATTAGACAACTTACTAGTACAATATCACAACGAATTGATATTTAATTGAAGAGATACAGACTAGGTAATTATTTTGCAAGTTCTGTACCATGTTGCATGTACGCGTGCCTAGCTAGCACCGACATCATTTGTAATTGTGGTGCCTACTGATTGTTTTGCTCCTGCAGCATTCGTGATGCTGCATGCAACTGCGTCGTGGATGAAAGGCTTAGAATGATCCGATGATTTTGTAAAGTTCACAATGTGAACAATGGTTTCACAATTAACACATGTGAAATGAAGATGAAATGGATAGTCATTACGACGCACTGAATCACAGTCAGTCTTTAGCAATGCAATGGTGTGACTCTGGTTCACCTATTCCAGATTTTAGCTATCGTTGCTTTTGCTTTCGCAAGCTGCATATATTACCTATGTATGGGCTCCAGTTACAAGGTCACCGCTTCATGCTTCGTCACTTGCAAACATTTTACCGGCACATTAATGTGCACGTGTATTATGAAATCCGAACATCATTCGTGTGTATGTCTGCATGTACTTTTCCAAACAATTTGGCTGAGTTGTTTTTCCTTGTTAACGTGATCTTTGTAGTATTATAGTCATTGTAGGATGTACAGGAACCTAATTTGTGATTTGCGACTTTAGGTAGGTTTGCTCATAGCATGCGCTCACTAGTTTCAGAATTTAGTTCCATCTTGTGTCTCAGCCAGTTGTAAAATCAAATCAGCGTTTCACTTCCCGTGTAACTCGTATGACAATTTTTGAATTTAAGAATGAGTGTATTCAATTTTTTGCTTGCCAATGCAGATTTTTAAAGAAATATTTCAAGTTTATGGTTTAAATTTTCAGAAAAATGGAATCCAGAGTAGGAAAGCTGCCATTTCCTTCCAGGCCATACCTAACTAATATTAAAAAATACTGAAAGTTGTATAAATTAATTAACCTGCTAAAATTTGTAGGGTTCAGGTTTTTAAAATTTATTTTACATCCTATTAAGGTTTGGAGCTTTTGAGCAATTTAAAAAAATGAGCGTAGATGAAAAGGGAAACTTATCTCCTGTTCAAAGACTGACATGTGGTCTTGGTGCTGGTGTGGCTGAGGCTATTTTTGCAGTAACTCCAATGGAAACGGTTAAAGTTAAGTTTATAAACGATCAGAGGTCTGCTAATCCCAGATTCAAAGGATTTTTTCACGGTGTTCGAGAAATTATAAGAACTGAAGGTACATTGAAATGACCTGTTTTTTTCGCATATCCGTTTACGTTTCAAACTCAACTTTCCTAACAGCATTGCAGTGTAACCTTGGCAGTGCGTACTATATTTGTTAGGAATCGGAGGTACATACAAGGGTGTGACAGCAACAATCATTAAGCAAGGCAGTAACCAAGCAATTCGATTCTTTGTCATGGAGTCGCTGAAGGATTGGTACAGAGGTGGTGATCCACAAAAACCTGTTCCAAAACTTGTTGTGGGAGGATTTGGTGCTATAGCTGGTGCTGCCTCTGTGTTTGGAAACACCCCAGTAGATGTAGTAAAAACCAGGATGCAGGTATAGTTATACAGCGCCAATTTCCTCATTCAACTAAAGAACTATTTCAAAGAAAGTGGTGCAATAATCTGTAAACTGTTGTTGATAGACCTATAGTTCTGACATAATTGTCTGATTTGCATATATGTCCAATTGAATCACTTGTCAAGTTAGCTTGCCTCACGAAATGTAGGGTGCAAGCTAGATTGACTTAAACTGGTCGATGATAATAGCATTTGAATTATTTTTAAAATCAATTTACAGGGCTTGGAAGCGTCTAAATATAAAAATACACTGGATTGTGCTGTTCAGATTTGGAAAAACGAAGGAGCAAAAGCGTAAGTATAAAAACGATAAGCTTATTAACCATGTGACGGTCAAGTGTGTCAATTTTTTTACCCACATCTCTGCTGTTACAGTGGTTTCCATTTATGATTTTGTACGCTTCATTTATAACCTTCTTCATACCTTTACTAGCATGTCATACTATTTGAATCGCCGCTAATTACTCAAACTTGAGTACAGTAGATTTTTTTATACGTTTCTCCACATTTATTTTCCAAAAGTGATTTTTTTCTTTCTTTTTACTAATTTTTCATGTATTTTAGATTCTACAAGGGAACTGTTCCACGTCTCAGCCGGGTGTGCCTCGATGTGGCTATAACATTTATGATATACGACTCCTTCATGGAACTTTTTAACAAAGTGTGGAAGTAAACTCAACATGACATTGGGAATGCTAAACTTATAATGCCCTCTTACACTTTAACATCATTCCAAAGTTAAAGCACCGTTATTGCTATGATATTGTTATTTTTTGTTGAAATATTCATAAATCCATGTATTATATTTTTGTTTCTTTTTGTTGCACGTAAATTCGAAACAATTATTTTGCAAGCTTCGTTCAAATCCGAAAGAAAATAATAACAAGAAACATTAATGACTTCAGCTATTATTTGTAACAAACTTAACATTACATTAACTGACATTCCTACGTCCACTCTATGTGATACAACGCAAAAGTATATTCCAAAATATTGTGAAAGCTTTAATTAACAATGTTTCTTTGTATAAGCTTCGTTTGAATTCCATGTATGTTGTAAGGTTATTTTAAAACGTTAGCTAGATATATTTATTTGACTCACCTCATTGTCTCTCTTTAATTTTGTGCTAAATATAAATGTTTGTCATAATCTGGCATTTAAAACCGTTCCTTACAATGGACCAAGTCAGAGATAAATGGTCGGGTGGCGCTGGCAAAAAAAAACCAAATGTCTTCACTTGCTGGGTGAATAGACTATGTGTATTGCAAAATACATCTATGACAGAATACAGGTGAGTACGTTCCATAATATTATTTTACAATTTATACGATCTCCAAAAACTGATGAATGGTCAGATGAGGCGACTAAGCGTATTTTGGAGATGGTTAGGTCAAAATTTTTTGAAATGTACCAGAATTTTATCGGAAAGTTAAGGCCGTTTTTGGGGTACAATTGATCTAACACTTGAAAATCCAATTGAAAAGTAATATGAAAACATCAGGGTATCAGAATTCAACAACCAACCTAACGCATCTCACTTTTAGTTTACTTGAACGGTGAAGCGCTGAGGGTATATTTATGCCGTGTCCACAGCCTCTCTGAAGCGTTAACCATACATATCACGGGGAATACCTCAACTCAATCAGTTTTTATTACTATTAATAATTGTTGTAAGCAGCGTCATATCCAATATTGGTGTCTATTAAGTTATCTTGTCTTGTTTAGCTTTAATTAGTTGTCTGATTAGAGTTTATGTAATCAGTAAAGGAATTATATATAAATAGAAAATGTGTAAAGTTGTGTAGGTATCTAATTTTAAATTTTACGATTTGTAATGATAACTTGATACGTTCATCTAGATCTGTGTTAGCATGAATAAAGATCTATATTTGTTTGCGTAGTTGAAAAATAATGGCACAGGATAATATGGTTAGAAAACTAGTTTGTTCATCGCTCTTTCTGTTTTTTGCAGGGACTGGCTAAAGTAGACAATCTTGCGTAACGGAGATTTCATGATGATTAACCACAGTAGCTAAGTGTCTTAAGCTGTCCTTTGTTGTACATATGTGTAATTTTATCATAAAATTATATACATTTAATAAATGTTAAATAACATAGTATATCAAAATACGTACAATGTACGCTACAAGTTGTAATCAACATTCCCGCGGACAAAGGTACACAAGGGATTTTGACAAATCTGTAGTCTATGATCGTACAATGTTAATAAAATAACTATGTATGCAGTAGAAATTTAAAAAAAAAACTAGTATGCGTAACTAAAATTGCTGTGGAGCCCGATTCAGTCAGAACAAACGTTTAATAAAAGGCTTTACGGAAATCGTGTTTAGGTTTGACAGTAGTCGATGTTGTAGAAAAGTGCTTTGAAATTGGTGTACTTTTGAAAATGAAACGTAACAACGTACAGAATACTGACAAAAAAATATATTATGCCAAAACAATCTGACAAAAATGTGTTTCAGAATGATGAAGAGAAAATAAAGTTTATATACTGGTAGTATTTTAGAAAAAAATGGTTTTCCTTTATGCGTTTTGTTTCTATTTGTCGAGTCATAAAAGTGCATTTTCAACAAATGTCATAATTAACTGTTAGTTAAGAACACAAAATGAAGAATGGCGACAACCTTGCATTGCAAAGAAAAGAAAAGTTTTAGATCAATCAAAATTCACTCGGGAGTAAGCAGTATCATGTGTACTTCTCACAGTGCATACGCACATCATTAGATGCAATTAGCATTGAAGACGATCAAAATTATGCCGGACAGGAAAATGTAAGCTGCTCCTGGTAACTAGCCAAATAAAAAAATATCTTTGTCGGTATATTTTTACTGTATCAAGTTTGCTTACCATTACGAACACCAATGGTAATATTACCTATCAATGAAAATTGGATATACATACACAATGTAATGCAGAGTTATACATAATGAACGTACTATACTATAGTGATTGATAGTCACCACAAGCTAGTAACACAAATGTAGTAAATCGTAATTATTTAACCGCAATTTCAGTTTATTAACTATCGAAAGCGATAAAATCGCAGATGAGATAGTTAATGCGATCACGATGTATGTCTGTCTGCAAACACGATAACCCAAAATTTACTAAATGGATCAACACCAAATTTATACACAAGTATACTAG
>JAHZMZ010001903.1:0-21653 GCA_027743805.1 Lepidocyrtoides sp. E14
AGAGCTCTCTCAATGCATGCATGCCCATATATTTTTTCCTCCATTTGCATTTAACATTCGACCTTTCTCGTGCGATTTTTTTCATCCTTTTTCATTCTATGTAACGTTCTACATTGTGCATAACGTTCTCTCCTAATATCATCTTACCAATAATGTGACATGAAACATTCTACAAATTCCTTCATTCCTGTCACGATAATCACAACGTTGCTTGCTACTATGGCCTGCTTGCTCAATCATTTTGTTCGCTTTTCGCGTAAACTCTTTTCTTTTGTGTTGCACGTTGCACAGAGTGGAGTTACTCAGCTCTAAAAAGAACGCTAATCCTAACATAACAATCTTTCATAGGACATGGCTGGCTGCCACCACCACCACCGCTAACAAGAAAAGGTATTTTATACAAAATTACTTTCAACGAAAGTATCATTCAGTGGGCAAAAGTTGACAATTCCTATATACCCACTATTGCATACAAACACTAAAATAGGCAACTGCAAAAATAGTAATTCAAGTATTTACAGACAACAAAAAATAGTATCTCAAAAGTATTTACACACAACAAAAACCTTTATCATCATGCACCAGCAGAATCACCACACCATGATCATCCATATTACGAAGAAAAGCATCTCTCCTTTCGTCGCATACCTTTTTATCCTCAAAAAGCAAACCATGCAATAATACCACCAACCAACAACTCCATCCCATCTCACAGAGTATATTGCTGCCGATCCGACACCATTTCTATTCTCATATTATCAACCCTTTCGTCTCTCTCTTTTTACTATAAAGCAAAAGCGCTTTGCTTTTTTGCTTGGGTTTCGTTTTGTTTGCAGCAGCCGCAGTAGTAAATACTCTTCTAACTACTACCGCACTGCACAACATAACTATTTCATGTAGGTACTTGTTGTATTTGTATTTCTGCATAATAATAATCGTATAATATACCTAACATCTATCATTGTTGTATCTGCCTGTAAATGTAAATACGTGCACACATAATCTGCTAATCTAGTGCATACAATACAGGGAAGTGAGATTATTTTTTGCAGTAATGTAGTAATCCCATCATTTCTATCTCCTCTTCTATTTCATCCTTTGAATTTGTTTCTTGTAAAAAATGATAACAATAATAATATGGTTGTTCGTATACCCATCGCGATAAATGATGGTGAGCTTGATGTTTCTTCATGTAAGGTTGCTTCATTATTACTACCACTGCATACTGCATACCGCTGCTGCTGCTGATATGCTGCGCAGCTCAAATATTATGTGTATTTTACTCTAAAAAAAAGACCAACATATACATAGCAGACCGACATTGTAATAAAAATAATCATCATCATCATATCAGGCAAAAGACATATTATTCTGCTGTTGATTTGAATACTTATAGGCAGCCAAACGTAATAATAACGAGCATGCATGCATCTACATAAATAATAAGCATGTATGCTGTGATAAGTTTAAATTCACTTTTTATTGACGACGACGGCAACAACAACAACAACAACATTACTAGCAGCAATAACACAGCAAAAGGGATAAAATTCCTTCGTGTAAGCATGAGCACGTAGTAATAAGAGCAGGACATCATTAATATTATTATTATAGTGTGCTATTTTATAATAAGCAGGAGCAAAAAGGATTTGAAAAAAAATTACAATATTATTATTTATATGAGCAGAGAACACAGTATTTAAAAAATGAAAGCATGATATCATCTTACTCTCGTGTTGTTATTGTTTGTGATTATTATTGTATATACTGTTACGGGTTTGTATAATATAACGCAGAAATAACACATGTAATAAAAAGTAATTAATATCACTTGACACAATCTATTTTTGGCTGTGCTTTCTTGTTCAAGTTTTCAAAGTGCATAATAATAATAAGGTTCTGTTGTATGTAAAAAAATATTAAGCAAGCAAGAAAACTAAACTAAAACCTAGATTAGCTATAACACAGGTTTACTTTTAAAGATACGCTTTTATCGTGTGTCGTGACATTCACATTCCTTTATAGAGTGCAAAAGCGTGAAGGAGTGAAAATACTATAATTATTTAAAATACCAATATACACACCATGGCCGAAAGTATGCACTAATGAATAAAATCCCTGAATGTTATTACTATCAACATTTATTTAAAATTGAAACGAATATTATATGATGATGACGATGCGTTGATCATCCTCATTTTTTTATCATTAGAATCAAGGAAGATTCTCAGCCTTGCTTGTCTAATTGCCTTTTACAACAAGAGCGTTCTACAACTAAAATATATTATCCTATCAGAGAGGCATCAAGTCAAGTTTAACTGCTATTACTAAAAGGTTGAATCACTGATGATGGTGGTAGTGAAGACTTGAGTAATAGTAGGCAAATTGAATTGAGGATTAAAAATCGAAGGTTATTTAGTCTAGCTCAGCTCACAACAACCACCAGCAAAATCAGCCTTTGTAAATACATCGAGAAAGAAAAACAAGGTTGAAAGTTAATTAGTATTAATCAAACATAGGCATTAAGATTGATTATGCTGTTGAGGAAAAAAAATGCTTTTGAAATACAGAGAGTGAAGAAGAGCAACAATCAAAAAATACAAATAGAAAAGTGCACTGTCAGATAGCTATTATTATCGAGGAGTAAAAGTGATCTCAAAAATCTTCACGAGTCATTCTCACTATTTAAAATAAAATACTGATGTGCATAGTATAGTTTAAAAAGAGAGTAAAATGGTTTCATCAAGATTGCTACCGCGATAAATAACAAAACAAGTGAAATATGTAGGAAAAATTCGATTTTTTTATTTTGTGTGTGGGTTATCATCGGAATAAATCAGTTCACTTCACGGTTGCATGAATGAGAATGCACTGTGTAGGTATATATTATTAAGCGTGTGCAAGTGTGCTTCTCTTGCAATTTTCAATTCAAATCTATTATAATCATCATTGGTTAATGTGCATGAGAGCAGATTAGTCGACCAGTTGAGTTGAAAAGTGATATTGAACGTAAAATATAAATAAACCAGCATTAGTAGATTGAACAATGTCTGCCTCCTACTGTTTTCAAGCCAGTAAAAATCTATTGAAAAACAGACCATACTAATCACACCACACATTAACGATACTGATTTTTTCAAAAGATACTTTCCACTTTCTACGTATGTAACACATTAAATAAATAGCTATAGACCAGCTTTAAGTATTAACAGGATTTGCTGTATGATGCTACATTGATTTTTTCCCAACTATTTGCCTATTTAAATTTTTTAAATGAATTTTCAAGCAATCAAACGAATAAAATGCAAATAACACTGCACTGCATAATTTGCAGCAGTAGCAACATCAACAAAAAAAAGTGACGTTATTTGAAAAGGGAATTTAAAACTCATTTTTAAGCATGGTTATCTCATTTGCCATAATACTCCCACGCAGTTGGCAATAAGCTAGCGAAGGTGAATGAGTGTATACGGAGGTGTAGTATAATATATGGAGTATGTACACAATGTCTTATTTTTAAAACTTGTTCTTTTACTGTAGGTTTAAACCACGAGTACATGTCTGCTCACCAACAACTGACAATAAATAATTGTTTTCTCATGATTTGCGAAATACATGGAGTGAGGAAATTCTGCTACATGTGTGTACAGTGATTGTCGTCGTGACATGTTCCTTGTGTGAACCAAGAAGAAAACCAAGCAGAGGAAAATCAGTTGACAATAAACTCGTTTCAAACCGTTTGTTTTTTTACCTGTACAATGGTTAAATTATAACGGGGAACTAAGCCAATAAAATAGTATTGCACACATTACTACGCGCTTGAGCAAGTAATCAGAAATGACGTGATAGAACATTCATTATAATTGTTGCTTGCTTGCGCGATAATTATCACGAAATACCGGACGGAAGTGGTACTTTGTTCTTCAAGAGAGTGTTGTTATTTAAGAATTTATGTGTGAAATCGTAATACAGCGTAGTAAACGAGGAGAAGACGGTGTTTACATAACATTTCTTTTGCTAAAAATGCATAGTAAACTGCATGGGTGACACCCTCAGTAAAAAGATGACCGAATAGTTGTAGTTTTACACGCTTGTTTAATTGCTGTTGCGAGAGAGGTACGCATGTACTGTTTTAAAAGTGTGCAGTAGAAACGTAGTGCGACAAAATAATGAAAATGGATTCGGATCGTTTTTGGGGAAAATGTTTCTTAGCTTAAGTTCGACTTCGAGCTTGCAGAAGCTTAGAAATAAGTTTGCAAACATGTCCATGGGTGTGTTTACACCGCCGGTGTTGATGGCAAACGCGACACATACGTTTTTTAATGGGTTTGGAGCGGTTCCTGGTGGAACTGGAGGTAGTGGATTAGATGGAGGAGGAGCATATGCTGGAGGAGGTCACGGACCAGCATTGGGAAAAAATTGTACTGATCTGAACCGAAGACCGATTGCCCATGGAGTCCATTTTGTTCCGGGACCTGATGAGTGTACATTGTGTCAGTGTGATGACGGTGAGCCAAAGTGGTGCAAGGCCGTGTTATGCTCGCCACCTCAGGTACTTAATAGCGTTTTGTTCAACTGCTTTGCGTTTGCTTGGGTAACTTAACAGAATTATCTATTTTTAAATTTTGATCAGGATTGTAAGTCATTTAGAGTTGGTGCTTCTTGCTGTGACTTTATTTGTTTGGACGACTCTTTGACTAATGATGGGCCAATTGGGCCAAGGCATGGAGGCCCTTACCTCAGTCGACCGGTGGAGGTTGCTAATTTTGTTCCAAAAGTGGTTATTGCTGCAGTTACAGCAATGCTTTCACTGTCACTTTTATTCTTTTTGATTCACCGTCTTCGTCAACGCCATATTCAAGGTATGAACACAGATAAAGGAAATTGTAATTTCATGCTGTGACCTGCAATTAATGAAAAAATGTTGTGTTCATATAATAATAGGTCGACTAAATTCTGCAAGGGCCCGTCGTTCCACTCAAATGTGTGACGAGTGTGACGACACAAGAAGTCTTGACTTTTCCAACGACTTTTTCGAGCATCGTATGAACTCGCCACATTTATATCCACCCCAGTATTTAGCGTGGTGGAAACCTCCTTCTTCCTATTTTCCCCCAAGAGGTGAAGCCCCACCGCCCTATGAAGAAGCAATGATGGCGACAACATCTATAGGAGGGAATAACGTGACGAGTACCACTACATCCATTGCAATGCCTCCATACCTCCACAATAACAACAACCATCATAGCAACAATCACATCCAAGGAGGAGGCATACCTACCACTATCCTAAATGATATACCCATTATAGTTCCGCCCCCAGTTCTTCCTCACGGTACGGCTGCACGTTCCTCTCCTGCAGCAATCCAAAGACTGGCTTCAGCCATTGCTAATGCCACCAACTCCGGAGGAAGTACAACGTGCACTGCTACTATTACCCCAGTAACCACCTCTTCCTCAGCAAATCCCACCCCACCCTCACTACAGTCTCAAAATGCCAACAGATCTTCCCATGACGTTGAAAGTCAAGGGAATTCTGGAAGAGAAATTACTACCAAGACTCCAAAAAATAAGTCAAAGTCAAGCAAAGTCAAAAGTTCAAAATCCAAAGATAAGCATCAAACTCCACCTCCCCCAGCCCCTTCCTCAGCAGGAGAGCCACAGCCAGGTCCAAGTCATTTGGAAACTGAGGTCGTTGATATATACGGCCCCCGTCCTTTCAGAATAGGACCATCTCAGCATGGACCTGCACCCCCTACCTATGAGGACGCAATTTACTCATTGCATCCAAATCCACGGTCTACATACTACGATCACCACCGACATAGTCTAACACTTCCACCACGCAGATTCCTCGACGGGGGTGCCAGTATTAGTGGAGGAAGTCATCTCTACCCTCGAGTTTTGGTTCACGGAAGCAGTGGAGCAGGGCCAATGACTTGCTACACCGAAGAAGAGTTGCTTCGACGAGCACATCATCAAAATCAACGATACAGTCTTCAATTTCATGTGGACGGTACTGGAGGCACCACTGGTGGAGGTGGTGATTGGAGCTCGTCAAGCTCCACATTATCCCTTAGTACAACTCCCAATAGTCCTGTAGGTCGAGCACCATCTCTATCATCGTCCTCTGAGTCAAGTGTATCTGAGAGTAACCCTCCTCCTCCACCCGCACCCTCATCTAATACTACTACTAGAGCTTAAAATCCTCCTTCCCATTTTTCTCACACACACACAGGCTTAGTCGTCTTCAATTTTTCCAGTATCTTCATCCAAATAACATATCCATTTTGTAGAAACTTTAATTTTTTTAATACAAAACGCAGCTCCTTCGTTTTAGAATCTATAAATCGAAAATTATACTTCTTCTTTTTACCTTTACACAAAAGTAAATACACTGGTTGTGTAGTAAAAATACACAAACGATCTCCCAGATACAGAAGCAACCAAAAGTGAATACGTGTATAAACAGGAATGCCATCAAATATTCCAAAAACTGTCAATATATATGTAATTAGTTATAACAGCTTAATAATAGTTGATCATGTATAGAATGTCAGTATATTAAAAAAATGTTCATATTATTATAATCATTTAACTCGCATCTCTTAGAAATGATCGCTATCTTTTTGTAGGTATAATATTTCCATTTTTTTTAGTCACAGGTGCAGGTGTAGTAGGCATTATTAATGTTTGTCGACACGTACTGCTACAAGACTTGCTCATTTCAAGTTAAACTTCCTTAACAGATTCATACATATATATACAACTTGTAAATACACAAAGGAACTAAAGTTTTAAAAACATTCTGGTTATAAATTATGTTCATACAACAAATCATTTTTCAACAACATGAATCGTAATGAACTGGCCCATTTGGTTGATTAAATTTTCATTACGATTATTATGTGCGTAAGTAAGACTGATATTGTGTAAACCCCAACTACGTATTGTCATTGCCTATATCTCTGTATAAGAAACTCATTACCACAAAATTCGTTAGCACAGAAGAAAATTACTTCCTGCACATTTTCGAGGACTGTCTTTTATGAAACATCAACCAACAATAATTTGTTACTACAAAGTCTATTTTTTGTTTTAAAGGGTAATACAGGTATGTAATGTTAGGTAAAGAGAGCAAGAAATTCGTGTATTTTTTTCAAAACGAATGTACACCTCAATAACATTAGATTCCAAGTGACAAATACATAATATTCCTATCTATGTCTGTGTGGAATCAATAAAACAAAAAGAAGGCATTCTGAAAATGTCACGACCGAAACACTATATTACTGACGACAGGACAGCAGTAGCAGTATCATCATCATCAGTACATTAACAATTTACTTAATGAAATTTCATGTACGTGTAAACCTTAATTAGGTTTAGTAGGTATATTAAAGAGCAAACTAAGTACATATAACTGAGAATTATTATTAGTAGTTAATACTTTAAAGTCAATGGGAGAACTTGAAGAAACAAAAATATATTCATAAGTACTAATACATTACATGTAATCTCTACCAAAATGTCATTGTCAACCAAACCAAAATAATATTAAATGCTCTGAGCTCTCTTTTAGCAATACAGAATATATTTTATGTAGTTTTCCTTTCCTCTCAAATATTTATGGTGCTCCATATTATACATACAAAAACAAACACAGATAGAAGTACAAGTCCAAGTGAAAAGCAGCAAATGTAATGTCGTGGTAGTTTAGTGGTAGGTAGGTATATAGGCATAACAAGATGAACTGTAAAGAGTATAAAATGATAAACAAACTGGTTAAACTGTACACACAACGAACGAGCTATAAAAATGACAGAAGTATCAAAGAAGAAGAGAAGAATCATAATAAATACCGGCTGTCGGAAAATGAAACCAAAAACCAACATAATACAGGAAGAAATATATGTATAGAGTAACAAAAATAAGTGACTCATTGTAACTTTTTTGTGTCTCTTGTCAAAAGAATCATTATCATTTATACATTACCTACTTTAATAATATACTGTATTGGAATGTTGTATTTTGTGAATAGCGATAAAAGGAGCGACTAAGGCAGGAACATGCCGTCAAATTGTAAAATGTTTGTTGAAATGTATTAATATCGTTGTAAAATGTAGAATATATGTCCTTTGATGATGGTAATTTTGACGTAGAAAAAAAAGAAAAATAAATACATAATACACTCGTACAACAACAAAATATCATTAAGCTAAACAAAATCTATGTGTATTTGTTTATCATGCAATGCATTTCATTATTATTACATTTTGTTTTTTTGATGCGCCACCTGCCAATCTACATTAATAATGGCGCTTTAGGGAGCAGCCACGCGTTGTCGTTACCACACACTCACTTTTGCATAAATGTCGGTTTTATATTATATCTCAATGAAAAATTAGCCTCTTTTGCACCTCGCCAAATTTATTTGATAAAAAAATATATCATGCAGTTGTTCAAATCGCGAGAGACAAAAAGTCAAAAACCTCATGGAGCCTAACAGCCTATCTACACCCTCCTTCTTTTCTTCTCTTATGCCGCCGTTTAAGTTTTAATAACTTGCTAGTTTAGAACGTGTGTGTGTCCTGTCATACTATTTTACCAACTTTACATTCACCCTTCTTTTGACCAAATCCGATAAATTTTGGTTGCCAAATTTGGTCATTCATCATTACAGCAGGATCAGAGCAGCGTTGAATTATTCGCGAAAGCACTTTAAAAAAGAACGGGCTTCTCTCTGTCATAAACACTTGCCTTTTTCACATGAATTTATGAGAAACTGAACCGAAACGTTTTTACCACATAAAGATTTATCAACAGACAAAAATCAATGCCGTGTCAAATGCATAAATGTACTTTGAATTTTTTTTTTTTTTTTTTTTTGATGCATGGCACAAATGGTTGATCGTGCATAAATGGCTCAATGTTCAATCACATATGAAAGCCAACATGCTAAAATACTGAATAAATGTATATGCATGTACTTTTATCTGTACAATAATGCACATTCAAAAATGCATGATGTTTTATCAGTTGAATAGGTGTGTGAGAGAAATGAAAATGACAATGTGAGTAGGCAGGCATTTATTCTCTTTTTTTGCATTTTTCAATGAAAATATTATCCTCTCTTGTGTGAGGGTTAATAAGGTTCCCCTTGAAGATTCATTTAATCATTAGATACACGTGCATTACTGCTGCTAGCTACAGCTACGTTGTCATTGTTGTTTGCTACTAAGTACGAGCATTACATAAGCAATAATGCCAGCAGGTATGTATATGTATATATGTTTATACCTAATATAACAAGTGCAAGTACTACAACAACAAACAACTCAAGTAGTAGTGCTTTTAGTTATTACAATATCGTTTGTTTTTGCAAACATTGTATAAAATCGTAAAATAGCACATCGTCATCATCACGTTTAGAAGGTGGTTAGGTTTTTAAAACGAGACTGCAACCACATTCATGAATGCAGGTGATTAAACAGTATGTATATTCCCTTCCTTCTCAGAAATTATATGACATGACGATGACGATAAGTAAAATAGCTGTGCATAATATGATGTGAGTATCCTTCACTAATATTTTTCAATATCAACCTCATCATTATCACGATTCAGGATATTATTAGCTATCCACATTGAGTACTACGACGATAGATGATGATGAGATGACGACGTTGTTCATGATGATGATAATGGGTCCATCGCCCATCCTTTACTCTATTCCATACACTCACTCTGATCTTTTTTTTTCCTTTTAAAACTCAAATTCAACTTGATGATCATCATACTACTACAAATAACTCGAATATACATATTATCAGCAACTTGGCAAGTTTAGCATAACTCTCTTGTAGTCTCAATCTCGATGAGCTTTTTTGTTCGCTATTGTGTGTGTGTGTGTGCATATTGTAGCAGCGGCACTTCTTCCCTGTTGTTGTAATGCTGACTTTACCAAACAACGGTTGCTGAAGTAGGAAAAAAGTGAGGAGGTCGTGCGCAAATGAGCAGATCGAAGTGGCTGATCTGACTTAAGTATAAAAAAAGCCAGTACTACAACACAGAAGACGAGAAACGTTGGCTGTTATTGTTGGTGCCGCTGCTGGCTTCTTTTAACAAGTCTATATAGGACCTCTCTGCCAAACATTTTTTTTAAGTCATTCATTGGTTCCCACTATCAAACCTAGCACTTCTTATATGGAGACGAGTAATCCCTTCTTGTGTTTGAAGAAACACTGTATGAATCATCAGGATAGTTTAGCAGTAGAAGCAGAACAGAGAAATGACTGAGTAAAGTTATTTGGAAAAGAGAAAGAATGAGAAGGATAGGTAACAAAAAGTAGTAAATACGACCAAACTAGTATTATATAAGAAGAAGAATAAGAAGCAAACACTATATACGAAGTGAAAAAAGAACATTCTCTATATAAAAGCAAAGCACTCATTGTAAATACACACAGACAGACATAATATTTTTTTAACCATATCTGAACTGAACATCCCGTATTTTCAATGCTCTATACTCTATAATATTCTTGTGCAAATATTCTCATCGGTTTTGCTGAAAATATTATATTGTGTAAGTTGGCATTGAATGTATCGCCATCATTTTGTATATATATATCTGGCTGAACTTATATAACATGCTCCTATTATGTACATCTTAAATACTCCACTGCATTGAATCTGAATCTTCCTCTTGTGTAAAACACACACACACACACAAATGCATGGTTATAGGCACTACTTGGAATATATTATTGAGAAGTGATAGTTGATGTTTTTCGTGGTGAACTGGCAACGGGAATGATGATGATGATGATGGTGATATGATGATGATGATATCTATGCTATATGACTAGCCCATCCATGAAAAAGGGAATATTGTGTGAATCACAGCATCATACATATACTACACATCTATGTACGTTCATGTAGACAAACAGTCATCATCGTCATATTAAAGTTTCCAATTGAATGCAGAAAAGACACAACCACCATCATCATCGCTTTACCACCACCAAATGAACTCAGCCACCAGTGTACCAGTCAACTGATGAAGATACGACGGACACTATTGGAGAAGATAGTATGGTCTTCTTCTTCTTCATCTTCACCATAACTTAAATATAATAATATACCCTAAAGTAGTAGTAAAGTATTTAGAAAAAAATGTTGTTTTGTTTGATTAATGATGATTTTGCTTAAGTCGTTGCTTTAGAATATTAGGGAAAAAAGTGAACATACACAAACGGTTTGTGTACAAGTGCTCCTCTTTTTCTTCTTTTCATCCTCTCGCATTGCAGATAATATATTCAATAAAGACGAGTGACATTACAGCAGCAGTGTAAAAGGATTCCAAACTATTATTCCAAAAAAAAGAGAGCAGGAAACAAGTTGCTTGTTTTATGGCTGAGGAGATGTTATCCCAGTAATTTTAAATTAATTGTGTGTGCATATGCAACTTCATGCGTTGTTTTACCAAAGTGGCTGCCAAAAACGAGTGTACAAATTGAAAAAGAAGGCGTTAATAAAATAAGCATATTCATACATAGATGAAGTTTAATAAAAAAAATATTTAGTTACTGGAGAAATTTAAATTTTCCAAGAGTTTCTTAATTCCAGTGAGTCATTCTCATGTATATTTTTTGTGCAAAGTGAAATATTTGTTTTTTGAATGTGGACGCAGTGCAGTATTGTTGTTGGTTAAAAGAAAGGGGAAATATAATAATCATAATAGGTATTAATAGCCTAGCAGTTGACTGAGTATTGGACACATTATCTTCCCCAGCAGCATCGTCACTACGTGGAATAAAAAAAAAGTAAGTAGCCGTTTTTTTTATTGTACGACATGGTCATTTCCATTTCATGGTTTTGCTGCTTACAGGCTCTTTTGGTTCTTGCATTATCATTGTATTTTGATGATGACGGGTCCAATGAAAGGGAATAGACATGATCATGGAACGTATCATTTTTATTTTGGACATTTGGCATTTATATATATACTTATATAAAAAGACGATTATGATGATGATGGGTACAATTCAGGCGGTGTGATATGATGACGATATCGGGAGGAGGATCTGTTTGTGTGTATATCTTCATCTCTTTTACAAGTTTCATTGTGACGACGACGATGATTATGAGGATGATGGGTTACAAGCTGTAACTATAATGTCTGCGTTTTTTTTCCTAAATATAAATACTCCTTGTTTGTTACGTTAAATATTGCACTATGCGTGTTTGCTTAAAGAAGAGAAAGATGATAGCACAATATTGTTAGGCACGTCATAAAAACTTTTTTTTTTGACTTTTGCTGTTGTGGGTTTAGCATTATAATCATTAATTATGATTTAAGCCGTTTTAGTAGTGTGGCTCAGGCTGTACACAATTTAAGTCATCCTAATTGAAACTGTATTACTACTATGTAGCAGTTGTTAATGTGAGTCTAGTAGTGCAGTTATTTTGTTTCGTTTGATGCACAAGCAGTATTATTATAACATAAAGTCATTGAGCTGTTCTAGAGAAGTCAGTGAAGAGGAGTGAGTAATCTCTCGTTGAGCGTTTAGCTATTTAAGTATTCTGTTTTTTTGACTTGTTGTGTTGTTCTGTATGACGGACGGGACGGACGACGATGATGGTGATAATGATTAGATATCCAATGAAAAAAAAATATGCGCAAACACACACACAACACACATTCCTTTGCTTGGTCATAGACTCGATGATAAAATAGTAGTAGTAGAAGTTGTTGTAGTAGTTCTCTCAACAGATAAATTTTTACTACTAGCTAGAAACATAATATGCACACATTGTTACTCTTGACATGCAATATTAGCGTTTGTATAGGAAAAGGAATTTCATGAGGAAGGAGGATAAGGTTAAATGAGGTAGATGAATGCATAAAATGCAAGTAATTTTTTTTGATTTTCAAGTTATTTTAAAATTATACACGTATCATGTTTACCCACGTACCGTAATAGTAAAACATTGTAGTGGAGCATGTCTGAATCAATCAAATAGCAACATGCAGTCAATCATTTTTTTAAAAAGCTACGCTCGTTGTGAGACCAGGAAACATGACATTTTCATTTAACGTTTGACACTAGGCTAATATGATGGTAATATTAATTTAACAAACTGCTAATTAATACAGAGAATTATGATTGCAGGGTGGGCATGAGAATTGCACATAAAAATCAGTTGAAGAAGATACAATCTTCATTGAAAACTTTTTGATGCATGAACAAGTTTTTTATCCGTTTACTTGGCGAGTGAATAATTGTGACTTGAGATATTCTTGATACAGTTACTGTATTTGATTTCAACGTGTCTGTATGTTAGAGTCAGAATTCCATGTTCGTAGTCGTCGTCATAAGATTTTCTGTGTGCTTTATTGTGTTGCCCGTCAAGTCGTGTCAGTTTATTAATAATAATTAAGTCAATGTCAAATAAAATATGTGCTGCTATGAACTTGGTGGTGAAACACGCTTGTTAGGTTTAATAGAGTCTAGAAGACAGTTTTGAAAATACAAAGCACAGACTTTAATTGGCAAAATCATACATATAAGCTTGGTCGTACTATAATAGCATTTGTGCTTATTTAGTTAAAATACTTGGCACATGTATTCTATACTACCGCGATTTTCCGTCACCGTCTGCTTATGCTAAATTGTTTAATTTGCAAAAGTGCATTTATCTATTTCTTAAAGCTAACCAAGTTTCTTGATTTTACAATGTCTTCTTGGATAATAAAATTTTATTACAAAGTGCGAGATTGCGTGCATTATTTTGCGTGAGATCAGCATTTTCAGTAAGTAGTTGATTGTCAAATTAAAAAAAGATATGAATGACGAGTTTCCATTCATGAAACTTTTTTCGCTTCCGTTTTATTCTCTATTTTTTCCAGAATATTTGGCCCTGAGAGTAGAATAGAGTGTTTTTAATATCTTTTCGAGTGAGTGTATAGCTTTCAGTTACTTGCTAAAACATCCTTTAATGAAGCAAATATTATCTATTCAGTAAGCTTGCTTTTTAACGGTTAAATCAAATTTGCTCTTTGGTAAACACAGATGTTCATTATTAATACCAGCTTGCTTTTATTGCAAACTAACGTTATACAATATCGGTAAGACTTGAAGGTTTCAAATTGCTCAATGTTTTTATACCGTTGCTTGCACAAGATCATATTTTTTTAATGCTCTGAGTGCTCTCTGCATGATATGTAATATGGAATTCTGTATTTTACTGTTTGCTGTATTCATTATACTCGCATTAACATCATACCACCGCCGCCACTATTCACTGAAGCATGTTACTGTGGCGGTGATGGTGGTGGTGAATAAAAAACCCTGGTTTGCCAGATGTCCGTAATTACATTTCATATCCAAATAATATTATATAGGTACTACTACTACTACTACTGATGGGACATGCCTTTGAAAATTTTAGGGAAAATATTACACAATGAAATCTAGTCCAGCCAGCAGACTGATTCAATTTCACATCAGCCTCTGCCCACCGTACCATATATAGACGATGATAGCTGCGACTTTTTTTCATTTCGCTCTGGTCTAGTTGTGTGCTATATACCGTGCCTGCCTTATCATTCTGCATTTTACCTTTCAATATCACGCCATTTGCCAGGATTCCGGGAGAAAACGGAAAGAATCAAGGACACTGTCATCAGCCCACTGATCTTTTCTATTTCATGACTTTGTAGGTGAAAGCAATTTTGATAATGATCATGAGGTTGGTTGTATTTGTACAGCTTCAATACAACATGATATGAATTTTAACTGGATTAACTATATCAGCGGTAAAATCATTTGATACTCAAACCACACATTGCTACATGTCGTACTTTCTCACGTTTTATCACAGAATTGCTGAGCATGTCATAAAATAATATAAAGCATTTTCATTTTACCAGTCAGCATTTCCAATTTACTTTCTCCTCTAGGTAGCAAATATATTACAACGATAGAATTTTTTTATATTTTTTTTCATAAATCCAAAAAATGAAGAAAGGGATCCATCAAGTTGTCATAATATATGAAATATGTCTCCAGTTATTTCATCAGCTTGGCTGCTTCAGGCGTAGATACAGAAAATTCCTGGAAAATGCTTTTTATTTGTCGTGAGACTGAGATTCTGGGAAAGCTTTTTGTTCCATGTTTGTTCTTTGAGTAGAGCCATCATGAGATAGGGGATGGTGGGTGAACGTACAAATATTATATGAAAGCAACAACACTAATGGTTAATGACTATGACTAATGACACGAGATTACAAAATCATACAATATTGCTGCTGTGTGCCTTGGAGGAAAATCTTTTATTGTGTAATGTAATCCTAAGTGATTCTCTGCTGATATCATAGTACTACTCGCTGGATTTTTACTAGAAACCATGATGGGTGTCCTGTGTGGTTAAATATTATTTTGCTTTGCTTTTTGATCTCATTACTGATCCGAGTTTTCGTTCTTCATTTTTATCATTACTGCATGCTGTTCTCTATTCTTCCAATGCAATTATATTCTGGAATACTGACATGACACGAAAATAATCATTATAATGGAATTGTATACCTTATTAAAGTAACTAGCTTTTACTATGATTTCTCCACATTTCTGCAGAAATTTGTTAAAATCTCTTGAAATCTCTCCGTGTTTTTATTTTCATGTGGAATGAGAAGTTAAAGCGGATTCTGAAATTCACATCTANTTAAAGTAACTAGCTTTTACTATGATTTCTCCACATTTCTGCAGAAATTTGTTAAAATCTCTTGAAATCTCTCCGTGTTTTTATTTTCATGTGGAATGAGAAGTCAAAGCGGATTCTGAAATTCACATCTAAAGTATACACGACCATGTCAGCTAATAATGGAAAGTGACATCCCATGGGAGCTAGTGGTGGTGAAGTGGCACTTTGAATATAAAAGATAGAATTTCCTTTGCTTCAGGCCATAAAAGGATTGATGGTATATACTGCTTTACTAAACTAGATAGTTTCCATTACAAGATTGTAACGTGTATATTGGGTATGCATGTACAGGTATGTACTTCATTCCATATGCATGCATGTCATGTCTCATCAACATACTCTTACAAAATACGATTTACATTTGCACGGAAACTAAATGTGAATGAAATGATGATTGCCACCATCCATTTCCTCCATTCACTCATGACTCCATTGTGATACAGTCAGTCAAAAGAAGCATGCAAAATGAATAGGCCACAGAGAGAAAAACGAATCTGTTCAAACTGTCTATAATCATATTATTTTGACATGAAAGCTTTTGTCTATACACTACGCTACGACTACTAGTCAAAGGCAATTCAAGCCAATAAAGGCTACCGGCAAAAATCAAACCAGAACCACTCCACTCTATTCAATCCCAATTGCATTCCAACCTGACTACGGACATTACTTGACTCATCAGTTTTACCTTGCCCTTTTTTTTACCTTTCTCTCCCTCCACCTTTCTTTACTAGTTTGTTAGAAAGTGAAAGTAATGAGAACGGAAAGCAACGAAGCAAAAGTACCATACAATGAGAAAATGTGGATTTTTTATTAAAGATTTTTATTACATTTATTCTTACTCTCTTGCGATACCAGTTGCTTCTTTATATTTTTTTCCTTTTCTCCTCCCTCATTTATTACTATGTCAGACAGTAAATCAAGTTGTACATACGGGAGAAGAAAACCATACAAGTGGAGAAAAAAACTCCCATTTTTACCATCCCACTACCACCTTTCTTTAGAGAAATACTGTTGCCCAAGTCATCCTTTCTTTCTAATTCCATTCGTGATCTCTGATCTTCAATTTCAAACAAATTAAATTTGTAATGGTTAGAGCTTTCCAGTTGGAAGCACACATGTGAGTGCATATATGCATGTATGTTTGGGTATGTGAATACGGAGTATGTACTTGCTTTAATAAATGCGTGGAATTCGTGCATGGCATGTAATGTATGTATGTTTCTACTACCATCTACAAATTAGAATCAATTACAGCTACACTACACCATCATTCCCCTTGACTTTACAAATGAGAGAGCACTGGAGGGCAATGCCGTTGTTGTGTAACTTTCTTTTTTTTTTACAAGAAATGGGTGGGGGAGTAGAGAGTAGAGAAAGCTCATGTGTTTCTATGAATTTGGTCAAAAGTGAAGGTCAATGCCTCAGGCATCATTATGACATGACTGCAAGACGGAAACAGTAAAAAAATGTACCATATGTAGTTTTCCCGTCATTTATGTCACTTTTTTCCTATTGTTCCAGCATTACTACTACTGCCATTCCACTACTGCAGTTTTTTAGACAAAAATGTAGTGTTTCGGAGCAAAAAAAAGAGATATGGCAAATGTCGCTATTTCACATTCTCTACAAAACTCAAGTCACGTTCATCGCTTGACTAATAGCATATTATTAACCGTACAAAATGTCGTATTTATTTTCTACCAGCTAAATAGCCACCAACCATCCAACCAACCACTCCTTTTCTCGTCACAGAATATGAACGCATATTTTGTCTTGTACTTTCTCTTTGCAGTTTGGAGTCTCCCTTTCTGTTTTGTTGTTAATATTGATTAGAATTGATAAAAAGAAGTGAGCATTCTGCTTACATACGTTTACTTCTGCTGTTGTGTAGTCAAGCGAAAAAATGGTGTAGAGTCGAAAGGGGAACAAAAGCTTATGGTAAAGGCAGTTAGTATTGGGAACGACGAAAAAGTATTTAAGACTTACATTCTTTCTTGTACTTCCTTTTCATACAATTTCTCTCATACTACATTTCGGAATATTACAATACCACATTCACCGCCACCACCACCACCACCACTACTATTCACTTGCAAAGCATTTCATTTGGGTAAACTGCCTTATAACTGACTAAGAGAAAGTTGGAGCTGGTGTGTTTGTGTGTAATGTGGCTTGGTTTGGTCTGTTCTTTTTGAGAACGGTGCTGCTATAGTGCTGCCTGCATGCTACTGGGGTAGCACATGGGACAAGAAAAGGCGTTGGTGTTGGTTGCTGCTGCCTTTGCTTCTTTTCCGCGTTTATTATATGTACGCTAAAAAAGAAGTGTTCCCAGTGATGAAGACGGTTTGGGTTGCCAACTTTCTTTTCTCGTCTTTTGATGTGAAAGGAGTTGGGAAAATACAAAGAGAAAAAAATATAAAAGTTGAAAGGTACATCCCCCGTCAGAACGACGACATATTCTTTGAATTTCTACTAGGCCAGTGTCGCAAAACATTGGATGCTTAAAGTAGGCATGATAATATATAGAATATGCATAGCATGTATTTAATTTATAAGCATTTCTACATGTCCGTTTTCAATGCTTGGTTGACTTGACTTACTCACAATTCTCGAGTATTTGCTTACTGTGTTCTTCTTACCAAGTTATTCCTATTTACTTTTATGTACATACATGCATGTCGGCTCTTCTTCAAATACATCAAATGCAAAATCCCTTCTGTATATATACAATGCATGCATACCTTACAGCAGGATCCTTTAGTACATGTACTAAATAGGTATTCTGATGCTTAATAAATTTCTTCAGGAATGAAAGGGGAGAAGAGAGGATGGAAAGCTTCATTCCGTTCTCCATGCACATTCATCCAAATCGATATTTTTTGCAAGGCCAAGTAGAGGAAACCAAGTCGACTCCCTTTTTCTCTAGTACTGCAAATACTAGCAGAATTACCATCAAAACGCGCTGTGGTCTCTTTCTATTCAGCTGCTGCTGTATACCAATATTAGGGTCCTATTCACTATACTTGCTTTGTTCTATACAATAACATTTTCTTTTTAGGGGAAAAAAATCTCTATGTACTACTTTGTAAAATGAATGGGAATAAGGTGGAAATAGAGCATGGAGTGCATATTAGATGGGAATCGCGGTATATATAGCAGTAGTAGTATTTCACTTTTTGTGTCTTTAGTAGCTTTAGTACGATAGTGGCAACGCAGCGGTGATGGTTTTCTCTTCTTATGTGATGTGTACAAGACAGAGAGGGAAGGTGATGATGCGATATGGGAATAATATGAGAAACAGAACGGGCAAATGGTTGAATGAATACACTGCTTTAGGAGAGAGAAAAAAAAGAAGAAAAATTGCAAAAATGTTTTCGAGTGGCTTTGACTTTCCATTTTGTCCGACTTTGTAGATGTAAATGTATTTTAGAGCAGAGGGAGGGTAGCTAGCTATAGACCAATAATGCTTGGATGGGTGATATTAGTTAGGACTCTTTTCACTTGGACATTGTGTTCTTAGATGTGGAGCTGTAAAAAAAGGAAGAAGGTATTATAGGTATTATGGATTCCTTTATTGCGCCGTTCTTAAGCATGACACATTCATATAATGTTTGAAACAAGTACCTTCCTCTACGAGACTTATCATTACGTGTATGTTTTATAGCACATTTTTAATATATTTAATTCGATTTCTCTCGTTTCGTTTGAACACGTAGTAGCAATGGCATATATTAAAGAACCGACTTGGAAATTTTTAATGGCTCGTTATCCATTAAGCCGTGTTCATGCATGTGTACTGACTGCTTGTGAATGTTTGCAAATGGCACAATTTTATTAGGAAAAGGGGAATTACACGACACGTTCGTGCTAAACGGGAGAGAAAAAAAAATTCTGGCTGAGACGGAAAGAAATATTTCAGCAGCAGCAAAAAGCGTAAATACCAAAATATGAAAGATTTATATATTTTTTTTGAAGCATTCCCTTCGTTTTCTTTCCGTTGAGAATTTTTAATGCATGACAAGCAGGAAGGAGCAAGTGAAAATTTTGTACTATTTTTATTTATAAAAAATTATCCTGAAAAATGGAAAGAACCACTACCACTAACAAGCCTCATTATAAAGTTAACTCGTTAGCCCTTATTGTTCTTCACTGAAAGTTCAATAAATGCAGACGTGTATGATATGTAGGTATGTAGAAAGTAAGTGCAAAACTGAAGGCCAAGATACTGCAAATTTTTTTTTACCTCTGCTCCTCTTTTGACTCCTTTCATTGGGTAACTGCCATATTGGCACAAGCCACATAAAGTAAATTGATTGGATTAAGAAAATAAGTTTGTCATCCTAAAGCGGTAGTCCATCACACTCACTTACTACTACTACCACTACAACTTACTACTAGACCAATTCAGAGAAAGCAGTCCACCATAAGTAGTAGTAGTATGAATACTTGGTTGATGTGCATGGCATGGCTGCTGGCATTTCTTTTCATTTTCAAACAGAGAAGAACGTGGCACAGAATGCTGGCACGTACACAACAACAACAAATTTTCCATACTCTACTAACCAGCTTCTGGCAATCCTCATAGTTCAGTTCACATAGAGCAACCGGAGAAAGAGGAAGAGAAAACGAGGTTGTCTATGTTTCTGTTGGTCGGTCGGACACAGAAAATAGCTGGAGTTTTTTTGTTGTTGATAAGCCTTTTTGGGTCGGTTCTGTTCTGTATCCTACACTCTGCTGCTGTTGCTGTATCATATATCCTATCATTGGATTTTTTTTCCTTTTGATACATTCAACGCACAATTACACCACTTATGTAGTTATGTAATATGCATATATGTATTACATGTAACTTTGACCTATATTAGTCCAAAAAGTCCAAAATCAGACCAGAAGGGATGTGCATTTGCCGTCAATGTATTGTGATTGCAAAAAAAAATTTACACATAAAATGACTGTACAAGCGATAGTAGCATAATATCCTCGTAGCCTGCTTATGTGAAAGTGTACACAAAACGAAAAGTTTTTTTTTTAACGGGTAGATGTGGCAGTGGTGAAGCTGAAAAAAGAGAAGAGAAAAGGAAGGAAATATAACCTTTCTTCTAACTTCGTCATTTCTTCTACTTAAAAAATAAAGTTGTTGGTTTCGTGGAATTTAATACATTTTTATGTATGTATGTAATATTATCAGTGGGGTTCAGTTCACTTTCTCTTCAAGTAAACTTGTGGCAAGGTTCTCTTTGTACTGAAGATACACACTCTCGGTGAGAAAGGAGAAGTGGTTGGATATTTCACTTGGGAAAAAAAGAGAAAGTGATGTGAGAGATATCTGCACATCTACCTATGAGGGAAAGCAGTGCTCACCTTGCGATCTTAGACACCGTCATTGTGTTCAGTGTACATGTGTAAATATGTGTGGGTTGTGAAAGTTGTAATAATAAAGTACAAGTACAACAAAGTAAGTATTGCATTAAACTTTTGATGTTGTGTGATGGGTCTGAAAATGGTTTCCGTTCCCATACTTCTTGTCGTGTATGTGTTTGCTGCTCATGCATGTAAAAAAGTTATGCATATTTCTTGCTTCTAATTTAAATTTGTTTTGATAACTGGTTTTCTTTTTGAGAAGAATAGTAAGGAGAAAAAAGAATCATAAGGTACCTAATAAGAGCATAAAGAATAATATGTCTTTCGAGTGTGCAATGATATCCTGTGAGAATTTACCAAGAAGAAAAGCAAAAATAGTTTTTTTTTATTCTGCTCATTTTCATTTGCTATTCAATGATATAAAGCACTCAGACAGACAGCGCTGTGCTTGGCAGAGTGAAAGAACAATATTATTTTGATTGAAATTGGAGGTATTTGAAGGGA
Source organism: Lepidocyrtoides sp. E14 (assembly GCA_027743805.1). Classification (NCBI taxonomy): domain Eukaryota; kingdom Metazoa; phylum Arthropoda; class Collembola; order Entomobryomorpha; family Entomobryidae; genus Lepidocyrtoides; species Lepidocyrtoides sp. E14. The sequence goes on from JAHZMZ010001903.1 coordinate 21,639, forward strand.
AGTGTGTCTTGCTTA